>JAJOOF010001706.1:0-39633 GCA_029582545.1 Solanum lignicaule | reverse complement strand
AGAGTAATAGCTTTCTAAATGAAGCAAGCAGGGAAACTGAGATTTCCAAGATAGCCTTTGAGCTAAGTTTTTGAGCAATTATCTCAAATCAGCAGAAAGAAGTATGTTTTTAAAACATAAGAGCTAGTATATTTTGGGAGTAGTATTGAGCACCGATATGGGGGAGAGTTCAGACAACTCACAGCCCCCATAAACCATGTAGTCATCATGGGTAGAAAAGGGTCATACTTTTTAGATGAACCCTTTTCACATAGACTAGTGGATCCATTAGGCAGTTCAAGTCCTATACCTTTGGCCGGGTATAGGATGCGCTGGCAGCGTGCGGAAGATCGCTGTATCATCACAATAGCTCTTATGTGATGGTTGTCGGTTAGAGAAACTCCCACAGAAGTTATTATATTTTTATATAAACAGTTATTTGTATTTTTATATACATTTCAGAGTTATGTTGTATCCTTGCATACACACAGATTTGACAGCATGTTTTTAAACAGTTTGTTTCTTTATATTGCACTTATTTTAAATTGCTTTATATTGAAATGAGTTCAGTCATATTGAGTTAAGTATCTAGAGTTGAGTATCCAGAGTCGAATATCATATCTTTGAGTCGAATATCATATCCTTGAGTTGAGTATCTAATCTCTGAGTTGAGTATCTTATCCTTGAATACTTCTGAGTTGAGTATCTTATCCTTGAATACTTCTGAGTTGAGTAAGTTTGAGTAGTTTGGAGTATTCCTTAAGTTGAGTAAGATTGAAAAGAGGTAAGTATGTTTCCTTTTTATCAAGTTTCAAGCTTATGTTTATGTTTTATAATTTCCCTTACATGCTCGTACATTCCACGTACTGAGCCATTTGGCCTGCATCTTCTCATGATGCAGACACAGGTTTCATGACCATCAACAGGAGCTTCGTTGATACATCCGAGAATTCGAGTTAGCTATGGTGAGCCTCCTTGCTTCCGGAGGATTCCATTTACTTTCAGTTGTTAGGAGGTCGTGGGTATTGTCCAGACTTCCATCATTGTCATTTAGAGGTTTCATAGATAGACAGTAGAGTTTTAGAAGTCTTCATTTATTTATTAAATGTTTTAAAGACTTAAGTGCCTATTTTATGGCGAGTTGAATATATTATTTTATTCAGAGTTTTTCATTTGAGTTAAAGCTTTGTATTTCAGTTTTTAAGCTTTGTATGCTTGAGTTAGTTTTCCGCTTGTAGTCAGCCAGGATGAGGGTTCGCTTGGGGACCAGCAATGGTCTTCGAGTGCCGGTCACGTCCAGGGTGTAGGCTCGGGTCGTGACAAGAAAGGCCACCGGAGCGACAGAAAATTACTAATGATTCAATATAGACTTCAGGATCTCATGGCACAAAATAAGAGAAGCGGAATAGAAGCGGGGCCGTCAGGAACTTCCTAGTGGATTTCGCCCCTGCGTGGGTTTTTCTATGTGTATAATTTTTCCCTGCGTGGGCTTGCCTTTCCTGTATTTTGGTACTCTTTTCAAATGACCCCTGTGTGGGCCTTTTCTTTTGCGTTTCCCGTTTATTCCCTACTTTCCCTGCTTATTTTCGTTTCTTAAACATCATTTTATATGCGAAATTCGCTTTGGGGTAACAAAATGGATCGATTCTACACATACATCTTTCAAATACGCTAGGCGTACCCTTGGCACAAAGGGCCCCCTAATTGTTTAGGACGCGCGATATATGCTTGTGTGCTTTAAACTGTTTATGTGATTTGTTGCTTTGAACGAGGACATTTTTAGCCCACTCATTTTCAAAAAAATTCCAAAAATCCCTACAATACCAAATACAAGTCACTACCAAAATGTCCGACCAAAATTCCATGAGTCTTGAGTTTCTCAGCCAGAAATAAAATCCTACTACCGAATCCTAAAACATTACTCTGTCATCTCAGGAAAGGTAAAATTGCTGCTAAAATGGAAAAAGGCAAGAACGTCGAGGGGAAGACAACTGAGGAGAATTTACGGATGAAACTGTGTCGATTCAAACAACAGATTCAAGATATGGGAGAAAGAAGAATAGAAGTGGAACTAGCCACCGCAGCTGTCCAAGCCAAAAGTGCAGCACTAGACGCGGAGTTAGCTGCTAAGATGGCAAGATATGTTATCATGAACGAGGAGACGGTTGCTATGCGGAAGGAACATGATGTCTTCAGCAATGATCTAACCATTAGGCTTCAAAAAATGCGCGGAAAATTCTCTTTCTTCGGTCAAGAAGCCAATAATGGTCCCGAAGACACTTACCTTGGAGCTACTGAAGAAGATATTGAGGAGGAAATTGTCAATAGGCCTCCTCTCCAAGGACGGTGGAAAGAAGGGAATGAGGTCATCGCCCTCAAAGCATATGATTTTACCCCCCGTGATTAATGTGACAATCGGAAGAAGAATGGCTTGGATGGAGGCACATTTCATCTTTTAGGAGCTTTATTGTCCGTTTTTCACTTTCCTTGTAATCTTAAAAAAAAAAATGAATGAATGAAAATGAGAATTCCCTTTGTATTTTGAACTACGCAGGGCCTACGTAGGCAGCCTTTCAAGGCCTGACCCCTATCTTTATAAAATTTTAGTTTCCCCCTTCCATTCTACAAGGGAACATTGAATTCACATCAACATATGCCGAGAGATGCTGCAAGAATACCTTAGTTCAACGCAATTTAACCTTTTTGGGTCAATAGCCCCAAAATAAAACGAGCAAATTCCTGCTTTTTCAAAAATCAATCCCCATTATTCGTGGGTTAACTTGTTCTCAAACGAAGCAACTCTTATGTGTTTATATGCCCTCTATGTGATATTTTGCATTATTTGTCCTGAATCAAAACTAAAAGATTTGCCTTTGAGTTGTTTTCTTCTACAGGTAGTTAGAACTGATATGTGTTGATAAGCTAGATGAACACCCCTATTTTACAGGATCAAAAGTTCCTACAGATTCCTTCCCCAGTCAAAATTCTCGAAAGGGAAAAGCAACGATGAGTGATAACAATGAAGTGATTGGCCTTACCGATGTTGTCGTGGCTCAGCCCGTCATTGCTAATCAGAACGAACTAATCATGCAGTTGATGCAACAGATCACCGAGATGAGGGTCGAAATGCAGTGAAGGCAAGATTTGCCTAATCCGGGTTTTGCTTTCAATACTCCAGCAGACGGAAGGCCTCCATTTCTCTTTCTTCCTTCAAACGCAGAACAGGCTCAAAACCCACCCTCCAGTCCCGCTCAGAATCCCTCCATCATGGACTTAACCACGCAAAATCTCCATTATGCCTCCGCCTCTTACCAAACACCAAGTACCAACCCCCATGCGCCACTCCCTCCTCAAAATGCCAACCTTCAAGCTTGTCCTCCCCCTCAAAACCAAAACGTTAGCCACCCGCACACTTTCCTCCACTACCAAAATCAGTATACCAGCCCAAAGACTTTCCCTCAAAACTACCAAGCCCCTCAAAATGCCCAGAACCCCTTCATTGGCCCACCCCTACCTCAAAAAGCCACTTTCCAAATCCCGGTCCCTAATGAGCATGACGCTAATAGTTCTGAGCTAGACCACTATGACGAGCGAGAGAAAGAGTGGAGGTCAAAGGAAGAGGCCGCCAAACTGGATATAAAGGAAAAGATCTGAAAGGCCATGAAAGAGTTGCAGTGTATTTCTGAAGTCACCGGTTTAAGTTATGAAAATTTATGCATTCATCCGAATTTAGACCCCCTGAAAGGGTTCAAGGTGCCAAAATTCGACATTATCAGAGGAATAGGAAACCCCTTAGCGCACCTGAGGGCCTAATGTGACCAGCTCGTGGGAGTTGGAAGAAATGAAGCTTTACTAATACGGCTTTTTAGCCGAAGTCTAAGTGGGGAGGCTCTGGAATGGTTTACATCCCATGAAACAAGACAGTGGCCTAGCTGGAATGCTCTGGCTAATGACTTTATCGAACGATTCGCCTACAATATGGAGATCATTCCTGATTGTTATTCCTTGGAAAAAATGGAGCAGAAATCAAATGAAAATTACAGAGAATTTGCATACAAATAGAGAAAAAAGGCAGCTAGAGTTCGACCTCCTATGTCTGAGAAGGAAATTGTTGAAGTATTTGTGCGGGTTCAAGAGCCCGAATATTATGATAGAATTATTTTCTCGTTGGAGCAAAGGTTGCTGAGATAGTCAAAGTAGGTGAGACTATCGAAGATGGATTAAGAACTGGGAAGATTGTCCGTGTTGCTGCCTCGCCCGGATCCTCGGGTTTGTTGAAGAAGAAAAGAAAAGATGTGTCTTCTATCTCTTATGAGGGGAAGAAGACCCCAAGAAAATCCTCATCATACCAAGGTCGTTCTTAACCTTCACAAAGTTCGTACCCGGCTTGTTATGCACAAGCTGATTACCAAAATACCCCTCCCCCCAGTTATCAAAATACTCCCCCTCCTAGCTACAAAACTCCCCCTCTTATCTACCAAATTCCCTCTCCAGTTTACCAAACTCCATCTCATCACTACCAGAACGTCGCCCCAAACTTTGCTAACGTTTAAGCAAATTACCAAACTCCTCCCCCAAGGTACCAAACCCCAGCTCCACTTTACTAAAAGACCCCCTCAAACTACCAAGCTCCACAACCAAATTACCAAACCAATCCATACCCAAGATATTAAGCCCCCCGTCCAAACGCTCTAAATTATCGTCAAATGTCTCATTATCAATAAGGCAATTATGATCCCCCCCCGTCCTAGATTTGAGAAAAAGCCCGCTAGAATTTTCACTCCGCTTATTGAAAGCCGAACAAAGTTATTTGAGCGATTAACTGCGGCAGGATATATTCATCCAGTGGGGCCCAAGCCGGTTGACACTAGCTCAAAGTTTTACAGACCTGACTGGAGATGCGCATATCACTCCAATGGTGTTGGACATGATACCAAGGACTGTATCAACCTGAAGCATAATATCCAAGACCTGATTGACCAGAACATGGTCTCTCTTCAGACAGTCGCGCCCAATGTCAATAGTAATCCTTTGCCAAATCATGGAGGCGTCACTATCAATATGATAGAGACAGATGATGATTGGTGCGTAACAAAGGCAATAGTTCTAATCACTCCTGATGAACTGGAAAGGGTTGTAGCCTCGTTGAGCATTAGAGAGAAGAAAATGTTTGTGATTTTGACACCCGAGAAGGTTGTTGCCTTGGTGCCAAGAGAAACCCTTGCCCGACCAAAGTTTGTGATTTAAACGGTTGTCACTCAAGGCATGACCAAATCTGATAGATGTTACACACTAAAAAAGTTGGCTCAAGGAGGGCAGAAGAAGGACCAGACAAAAAGGCCGATCAGTGAAGCCGAGGCCGAGGAGTTCTGGAGAAAAATGCAGCCGAAAGATTATTCGATTGTAAAGTATTTGGAGAAGACACCAGATCTGATTTTTGTATGGGCTTTATTGATGAGTTCGCAGTTGCATAGGCAGGCTCTGATGAAGGCTCTGGATGACACTTATGTGCCCGTGGGTACCAACAGTGACAATCGAGCGGCCATGATAAATCAGGTCATTCGAGGACACTGAATCAGTTTTTATGATGAAGAGTTGCCCTTTGAAGGCAGGATGCACAACAAAACTCTGCATGTCACCATTATGTGTCGAGAGAAGATCATAAATCACGCCTTGGTCGATGATGGATCTGGTCTCAATATTTGCCCACTTTCGACTCTGAGACAGCAAAAAATCGACTTGGGAAAACTTCACCAGAACCAAGTCAACATGAGGGCTTTTGATAGAGTGCAAAGAGACACGTTGGGTGCGGTAAACTTGGATATTCAGATGGGTCCTATGGAATTTAATGTGGAGTTCCAAGTGTTGGATATCAACACAAATTACAATTTGCTTCTGGGAAGACCGTTTATCCACATGGTTGGGGCTGTGCCTTCTACCCTTCACCAACTAATGAAATTTGTTTGGAAGGACTAGGAATTGGTCATTTATGGTGAAGGGAGTCATTACAATGGATATGCACCGATCATTGATGATATCTCTCGAGGTTGTGATTTCTACACGGTAGAGCTGGTAAATGCCACCGGTGATGACTTGGCTCCACAGCCTCCTATGCCTTCTGTGTACATGATGATTGCTACTGTTATGCTCCGAAGCGGTTTTGAACTAGGTTTTGGATTGGAGAAACACTTTCAAGGAATTGTTGAGCCTATTCAGATCCCCGCCAATGGAGCAAAGTTTGGTTCGGGGTATGTCCCCACAGATGATGAATCAGAGATGAAGAACAAGAGTGTTGTTCAAGCATTGGCCTGGCCAATTCCTCATCTGTACCAGTCATTCCCGGTGCTGGAGCGTGCCATCGACAGCGGTCTGGGGGAAGGAATCTGTGGCATGTTCGAAGAAGTTGACGCAGTCATAGAGGATGAAGTTGGGGCCTCAAGAATCCGCGATGCCGAGCCGGAGGAGCAGTTGCAAAATTGGACCTCCATGGCACTTTTGATCCCCCATTCATCTTGGTAGAAATGACGCACATTTATGTTTGTTTTAAAAATCGGTGGTAGTCCGAAAGAGTCCCGAGACCCACCATTTATGCAGTTTTCTTTTATTGTTTAAGTCTTATTTAAATTCCCATGTGATGTTTAAAAAGGCAAAATGGCCCTTGGCCATGGCCAAAGTTTGTGCTTGTTTTTTTAAAATCTAAATGAAAGCCTCTTTTATCGAAATTTATTTGTTTACTTATCTATTTATATTTTACTTTCCTAACTTTGTTTGTTTATGATTTTAGTAATATTAATTTAAAACATGCCAATGTCATGTCATGTCACGAGCCAAATGAACAAAATGAGGCAGGTAATGAGAAATGCGAAGAATATAAAGAAGAAAATGAGGTACCTGAACATGTTGCTGAAGAGTTTCGACTATTTGAGAATCAACGCAAGCCAAATTTTGAAGAAACTGAAACTATGAATCTCGGAGATGAGGATTGTGTCAAGGAAGTCAGAATCAGTGTCCATCTGACCGAAGCTCAAAGAAGGGACCTGGTTCATTTGCTTAGAGAATACATTGATGTATTTGCCTGGTCTTACAGAGATATGTCAAGGCTGAGTACGAATATGGTGTCCCACAAGTTGTCGATTAATCCAGAATTCAGTCCAGTAAAACAAAAGACTCAGAAGTTTAAGCCCGAGTTGAGTTTGAAGATCAAAGAGGATATTACCAAACAATTGAGTCTCAAGTAGTGGAAGTGATGCAATATCTGACTTGGTTAGCCAATGTTGTTCCGGTTGCCAAGAAAGACGGGAAGATCAGAATTTGTGTTTACTACAAAGATCTCAACAAAGCTAGCCCAAAAGATAATTTTTCATTGCCAAACATCACATTCTCATTGATAACTGTGCTAAGCATGAGGTGCAGTTGTTTGTGGATTGTTATGCGGGCTATCACCAGATCCTGATGGATGAAGAAGATGCAGAAAAGACAGCTTTCATTATGCCTTGGGGCGTATATCATTATCGGGTGATGTCGTTTGTTCTCAAAATTGTCGGTGCTACTTACATGAGGGCTATGACAACCATCTTTCACGATATGATTCACAAGGAGATCGAGGTGTTTGTAGATGATGTCAAATCAAGTCCCGCAAGAGTTCGGATCACTTGACTCACTTGAGGAAATTCTTTGATCATCTACACCGATACAATTTGAAGTTAAATCCCGCCAAATGTGCTTTTAGAGTACCAACTGGAAAGTTGTTGGGATTTATAGTCAGCAGGAGGGGTATTGAGCTTGACCCTTCCAAGATCAAGGCGATCCAAGAGTTACCCCCTCCGAAGACCAAGAAAGAGGTGATGAGTTTTCTGGGAAGGTTGAACTACATCAGTCGATTTATATCTCAGTCCACCGTGGTGTGTGAGCCAATCTTCAAGTTGTTGAAAAAAGATGTTTTGACCAAATGGACCGGAGAATATCAAACTGCTTTTGATGCCATCAAGAATTATTTGTCCAATCCACCGGTGTTAGTTCCTCCACGAGAAAGGAGTCCATTATTGCTATATATGTCTGTCTCGGATAATGCATGCTTGGTCAACATGACGAAACTGGGAAGAATGAGCGATCCATCTACTACTTGAGCAAGGAATTCACTCCATACGAGGCCCGTTACACACTTTTGGAGAGAATATGTTGTGCTTTGACGTGGATTGCTTAGAAATTGAGACATTATTTATCTTCTTACACCACATACCTTATTTCTAGGATGGACCCGTTGAATTATATTTTCCAGAAAGCAATGCCAACCAAGAAGTTGGCAAAATGGCAAATGCTTTTGAGTGAGTTTGATATTGTGTATGTGACCCAGAAGGCGATAAAAGCACTAGTCTTAGCCGATCATCTTGCGGAGAATCCAGTTGATGAAGAGTATGAATCACTCAAGACTTATTTTCTCGATGAGGAAGTCTCGTTTGTGGGTGAAGATATTTCTGAGGCATACCCTGGTTGGAGAGTATTTTTTTATAGAGCGGCAAACCACCAAGGAAGAGGTATTGGAGCAGTCTTAGTGTCAGAATCTGGTCAGCACTATCATATGGCGGCTAAACACCGATTTGATTGCACAAACAACATGGTTGAGTATGAAGCTTGCATCCTCGGTCTAAAGATGGCAATTAACATTAACGTTCATGAGTTGTTGGTTATTGGAGATTCAGATTTGCTGATTCACAAAGTTCAAGGAGAATGGGCCGTGAAGAACCTAAAGATCACACCGTATGTGCAGTATATACAGAAATTGTGCAAGAGATTTCGCAAGATTTAATTCAGGCACACTCCCAAGACACAAAATGAGTTGGTCGATGCTCTTGCCACCATTGCATCAATGATTAAACATCCAGATACAAGTTATATTGATCCAGTAGATATAGAGGTAAAGGAGCAGCCAGTCCATTATTTACATGCCGAAGCGGAACCAGACAATTTACCTTGGTATTTTGACATCATGAAGTATTTAGAGACCGGGACTTATCTTGAGAATGCAACGTTCAACCAAAAGAAGTCGATACGCTGTATGGCCCTCAATTTCTTTGCAAGTGGGGAAATCCTTTATAGGATGACTCCAGATTTAGGTCTTCTCAGATGTGTTGATGCTAGTGAATTTGCAAAGCTTCTGAAACAAATGCATGCCGGAGTTTGTGGTACTCACATGAATGGGCTCACTTTGGCAAGAAAGATCTTCCGAGCCGGTTATTTTTGGATGGCTATGGAGCATGATTGTTGCAAGTTTGTGCAGAAGTGTCACTAGTGTCAAGTGCATGGTGATTTGATTCGAGTGCTGCCTCACGAACTCAACGCTATGAGTTCACCATGGCCGTTTGTAGCTTAGGGCATGGATGTCATTGGTCCAATAGAGTCAGCCGCCTCTAATGGACACAGATTCATTTGGTTGCTATCGACTATTTCACCAAATGGGTAGAAGCAGCTTCATACAAGTCAGTAACCGAGAAAGTTGTAGCTAATTTTGTTTGCAACAACCTGATATGTATGTTTGGAGTGCCAGAATCCATCAGTATTGATAACGGAGCGAATCTCAATAGTCACTTGATGAGAGAGATATGTGAACAATTCAAGATTACTCACCGAACTCAACCGCCAATTGTCCCCAAATGAACGGAGTTGTAGAAGCCGCCAACAAGAACATAAAGAAGATCCTAAGGAAAATAATTGACAATCACAAAGGTTGGCACGAGATGTTGTCGTATGCTCTGTTGGGTTACAGAACGACTGGCAGTACATCAGTTGAAGTTACTCCATATTTGCTAGTGTATGGAACAGAAGCAGTTATACCTGTAGATTTTGAAATACCTTCATTGAGAATCAACCAATAAGCTAAATTAAGTGAATGCTGACTGGGTCCGCAAGCGGATTGACCAGTTAACCTTGATTGATGAGAAGAGAATGATTGGTGTTTGTCATGGACAATTGTATCGACAAAGAATGATTCGTGCTTTCCACAAGAAAGTAAGAGCCGAGATATTTGAAATCGGCCAGTTGGTTCTCAAACGCATTTTCCCTCATCAGGATGAGTACAAAGGGAAATTTGCACCAAGTTGGCAAGGACCCTACATGGTTCGCAAATTGTTATCTGGAGGTGCCATGGTCCTGTTGGAGATGGATGACACTGAATGGCCGAAACCGATCAACTCAGATGCTGTCAAAAGATATTATGTGTGAAACTTTGGTTTGTATTTCTGTCATTTGTAATCGTTCTATTCGTTTGTAATTGCTTTGTTCAGAATCTATCCCTATGTAATGAACTACGTCTGACCTGAATTCTCAAGAATGAGATACGTAGGCGACCTATGTCGGCCTCGATCACTCTTTTATCCCTATTTAATATTTCTTTGTATTTGAACTACGTTCGACCTAAATTCTCAAGAATGAGATATGTAGGCGGCCTATGTCAACCTCGGTCGGTTTCTTTGTAAATTTCTTATTTTTATTAATCTTTGAGGGGAAACTACGTTTAACCTGATTCCTGCCTCAACAGGATACGTAGGCGCCACAAGGGCTCAGTCATATCTCCTGCAAGATTTCTTTTTCTCTTTACAATAGAAACTGAGACAAAATTTTTGAGAGGGACTCAAAAATTCTCGAGAAGAAGACTTTCTCCAACAAGTCAAGACTAAAGTTACTTTGAGATTTGCAACTGGACAGAATTTTTGACAGGATCTCAAAAATTCTGTGACTGATTCGTCAACGGTTCAAGATACGCTGAGACAGTTGACTGGGACAGAAATTTTTGAGGATGACCTCAAAAATTTCAATAAGGTTCATCAGAAGTTTAAAACAACTTTGAATACTTCCAAACAAACAATCAGATGGACCTCGAGGCATCAACTCCAAATGGCGTTCATTAAACTTAACGTGACATGACACTTGGCAGTGACTTTTTCGAAACATTACTTTTGAAAATCTATTTTCCTTAAAACCTTTTCCTTCATGTTTCAATTATTTTTGCATAAAAAATGTTTTATCTTATCTATCAAGAAGTGGGAGAACAGAGAAATCAACCAGAGATAGCAACACAAGGAGTAGACAACCGAAGAGATCGACACAGATCAGTTCATTTTTAAACTAACAATTTTTATGTGGATGTAGGTCTATAGGTTTGCCGCAAGATTAGCATATTCCTCCATTTAATGAATATGGAGCAGTCAAAAGGGCGACGAGCTCCCCAAAATTGACAAAAAAAAATTGGATGCAGGAAATATTTTATGTTTCTTATATCAAAGATTTGGGAATATGAATAGCATTATTTCATTCAAATTCTCAACAAGGAGAGGTCCATAATGAACATTGCAACTATGTTCAGAGATGGAACAAACGAAAACCATGAAGGAAGTAATATTTTTATTTTCCAGCAACTAGAAGACGTTTATCTGCATTATATTATCAGATATGATAATATTTCTAACCCTGAAGGTTATTTATATCGTATTGTCAAATGAGATGATACCACTACTCCGGGGGTCATTTTTATTTGTATTATCGATTGGGACTATACCGCTACCCAGGAGATACCCAGAAGATCACATATGTTGTCCGATGAAGCATTATCTTCGTTTGGTACCAGGGATGGCATCATCAGAAAAGAAGATCATGCATAGCAAGAGAAGGAAATCATGCATTGCAAGAGAAAGAAAACATGCATTGCAAGAGAAAAAAGTCATACATTGCGAGAGAAAATTCTTACATTGCAAGAGAGATTCATGCATTGCGAGAGGAAGTAGTCATGCATCACAAAAGAAGATTCATGCATCGCGAGAGAAGATTCATGCATCGCGAGAGAAGATTCATGCATCGCGAGAGAAGATTCATGCATCGCAAAAGAAAATGCATGTATCGCGAGAGAGGATTCATGCATTGCAAGAGAAGATTCATGCATCGCGAGAAAGAGATTTATGCATCCCGAGAAAGGAGTCATGCATTGCAAGAGAAAAGAGTCATGCATTGCAAGAGAAATGATGAATTTTCCAAAAAAAAACCACAGGTGCGGACGACATCAAAAGGGATGCAGCATAACGTGAAACTTTTTCTTAGCAGCGAACTGGGACATAGTCCAAAGTGGAGTGCCAAACTCTTAGGACGCGAGCTGAGGAGTGACTTCCACCACAATCAAACCACACCCCTATCAGAAGGCATGTGGGTTTATCTTTGGGTTTGTCGGTTTCAGTTTCGCATTCGGAAATTTTTGTCTCTACCGGAAGCAGCTCTCCAATTTGAGTGACAATGCACCAAGAGCTTTGGAACTTATGTCCGTGTAAGTTCTTAATTATGGGTGTGAAGTGCACCACATTCATGGCTAAGATGTTGCGAGCCTTTTTTTCATAACTTGACTTACTTTGTCGCTTTTCCAAGAACCAAAGGTTATCTTACATAATAGATTTCCTTTTCAACCGATTGAGTCGAACTACAAGCAACCTGATTCCCTAAGTTGAACGATATGTGGGCGGGATCAATGTTGAAAACTCGGCTGTATTCCAACATTCGCTCTTAAATCTTACTCTCGACCATTTTGGTTCTTCATAATTCGATATCGGGATGACTTTCGAACTCTTTCAAATAGTGCGTCAAATCAAGCGTATCGAACTACAAGTGGCTTGAATTTTCATATAGCCCAAGATATGCAGGAAACCCAGTTCTGGGGTTCGGCCATTGAGTCAGTCAAATGATTTTGACCCTCCCCAATAGGAATTAATTCACGAGCTTCTAAGTTCCCAAATGATTTAAAATAATTACTTTTATCAAATTCAAATACTTTCAAAGTCATTTTAAGTGATCTTAGTCGATTTTCATAATTTATAAATAGCAAATACATTTCATATAGTTTTATAATCGATATGTTTCATAAATATTTGAAAATCATCTCAAAAAGATTTTATTTTAAATATTCTATTAAAATTAGTTTAGTCTAAATTACGGTTAATTTTAAAAATCAATTGATTTATGATTGAATTAATTATTTTATTTTGTTAAGATGGAAAGCTCCTAAATTAATTATATTAATTCATCTTATTTATATTTAGCCAAATTTGCAAATGAGTTCAATTTGATTAAGTTCGTAACCTCAAATTGGCCAATTACAATTCATTGTGGCCAAATTAGCGATTTACTTGGCCATATCAAAAGACCAAAGTCTTGGGCCTTTTATCTCTCATTTCCAGCAGCCCAAACCCTCTAAAAAACCCAACGAACCAATTCAATTTTCCAGCAATTCCCAACAGCAGCGGCCCACTCTTTCTCTCCGACTCGGCCCACTCTGCCTCTTCTAAAAAGAACCCAGATTTCCAGAATATTAACATCAGCAACAACCGACCTAATCCCAAAAATGCCCAATCGGTACAATACCCGCCCGACCCAGAAACCCAGTAACAACGGCATCAACACAAATTCCAGGCAGCGCGTCAAACAGCAGCGACAAGTGACCCCTGTACGCGTGTTTTCTCCTTCATGCGTCAAAACGACAACAGCAAAGCCAGCGCAATTCACGAAAAAGCAATAGCTTTATCCGTGTCGTCTTCCTCACCAACTCGTACAACGGTACGCACGCACAACTTTGCATCAGAGGAGGCTACACTTTTTGTTCTTTCTCACGTGGATTGAAACCACGTAGCATAGCAAGGACGAGGAATGCAAATCAACCGTCGATTTGTCCTTTCCTCTTTCGGAATTAGGCGAAATTGCAAGAAAAAAGGTGTTTCCCTTTAATGGTGAAAGTTTTTTTCGAGTTTGAATTGGGAATGGACTTTGAACCCGAATTTTCGTCCATTTTCTCTCTTTTTTTCGGAACCGTAATTATTTCCCTTCTATATAATTGTTTTATTCACTGTTGAAGGGGAGAGATTTTTCGGAGTGGGGAAATTTTGAACTAAGGCAGAGAGATATAGTTCAACCAATTAGTCACAAAATACGTATAAGAATACATTCGAAAAAAGCTTAAACTAGGCATTTCGTTTGCGGTCTTGTTCATGATTGTGTGGTGGAACTCATCATCATTCCCCTGCTCTTTCTTGTCCAGGTCGCTGCCCCGTGAAAGGTATAACTTATTTTTCTTATTTGAACTCGGTTTTCTGGTGCTTGGTTTGTAAATGGAAGTTGCTCTGTCTACTTCTTTTCTTCTTTGTTTTCAAATGTCTAGGTTGTTTTTTTTGTGATTAAGCACTGATGCCGAATGATGCACTGTTCATTTTTTTTTAAAGTTGAGTATGTTTAGTCATTTTGAAGCATGAGGAGTGTTGTTCTGATTGTCGTTGTTTTGTTTGCAAATTTTAGTCGTAATCATGAGGTTAGTTAATATAGAGTTTGAATGTTGTGGCATCCATTATTCTTTAGATGTAACAATTCTCTTCTCTCCGTTTCTCTTGTTGTTTAAATTTTGTTTTTTTCTCGCATTTGCACTGATTTTCAGCATGCCTTGTTCGGATCGAGCCTATGTTTCTATTTCGTTTAAATCTCGATCAAAAAATGCCCACATCTTAAAGTTGAGTCAGTGTAAAATATGAGTTTTCTTGTCTTTCTCTGTTGGAGTTTGATCATTAAGATCATTCGAGATATGACTTTTATTTGTGTTAATCTCTCATCGTGTGGTTCATTGATTATCTTGCCTCCTTGCTAATCTCCTGCGGCATTGTTTTGTTTTATCTGTGGGTTTTGTCTGGAAAAAAAAACCAATTCATGTTTAGCTACTTTTGCATTAATGCAAGACAAATGTGATGTCATATGGATTTTTGTATTAGATTGTATCGCCGATTTCTCTTTTTACTACTCCTTTTGTTTTAAAAAATGAAAGTTAGTTTCAAGTTGCTTACTAGCAGCATATAGTCAACTATTTGATTAATAATGATAAAATAATAGCTTGTTTTGTTTCAGTGGGTACTCTTGTTAGTATTTCTCCCTTGGAATTTGTTCATTGTTCTTGATTTTGTAAGTTTAATTATTTAATTAATCTTGGACGAATTTTAGCATAGTGAGTCGTATAATGTTGACATTGATAAATGTTTTTGTCTTTGGCTTTATTTGGTTGATGGCTCATGTGGGTACCCTTTTGTATCAGTATGAGGTTTATTCTCTTATTCATATCTGTCTCAACATTGAATCATCAACTTGGGCTAGTTGTTCATTGGCATATAGTATGCAAGGGTTACTAGACTTGATCAGCAATTTAGTTCGAGAGCCACAATATTTATCCGATTTTGAGCTATCAATATTTGTGTTGCTCATTCTGCATAATTTAATCAATCTGGTTTACTTTGGTTTGATGATGATAAAGTCGTATTCATTTTGTCAGGCTTATTATGTTGCAATTAATTAGTCTTTACCATCCGTTTAAAGTATGACTTTTGAGATATTATTACCAGCTACTAATTTTTATTTCTCCTTTTTGTTGCATGTGAAATATGTCCGAGTTCGCCACTAACTCACTCCTCTTGCATTTTGAGAGAGCCATAAAGGCTCAAATCCCTCCTTTCGAGTCAGCCAACCATAAAGATCGACGAACAGGCCCCCCAAGTTGAAAGAATACCCAACAATTTGGGGAATTGAAAATTGGGTCAAAGGTCCAATCTTAATTTCAGAAGATTGTATTTTGTTATTTATTGGGTCTAAGCCCATTTAGTCATTATTACTACTTGTTAGTTCTTAAGACAGGTGAAAGAATTTGGCCTATGGCCCAAAGAAAAAAAATATATATTCATTTTATGTTAGTTTAGGACAGGTGCAAGTGACTCAAATGGGCCAAAGACCAAAACAAAATGGGCCCAAATATTGGCCCAGGCGGACAGGAAAATCAGATTTGGGCTTGAGTCTCTCTCTCTTATTTTATTGTGTTTGTTTACTTGTTATTATCTGCTATTAATCTTAAGGTTTTAAAAAAATCAAATCCCCAAAAGACACCCATTTTGAATTAATCACTTAACTAAATTATTCATCATTTACTTGACTTAAAAATGAATAAATAAATAAATAAGTTTACAAAATATTTCGCTTAGATAATATTTCAATATTTTTCTTTTTCTCCCTTAAAATGGTCCTAACTATAAAAATTGTTCAATTCAAATCAAGT
The DNA here is from genome assembly GCA_029582545.1 of Solanum lignicaule. Classification (NCBI taxonomy): domain Eukaryota; kingdom Viridiplantae; phylum Streptophyta; class Magnoliopsida; order Solanales; family Solanaceae; genus Solanum; species Solanum lignicaule. The sequence goes on along the minus strand of JAJOOF010001706.1, from coordinate 23,546 downwards.
TAATCCACTTTTAGCCGAATAATTAATTACCAGATAACCGCATAATAGCTGGCGTTTCGGGTGCTTTAAATCCCTTCCCGAAATGCTAATAAGAACCCCGAACCTCCTTTAAATATTTTCATTAGATTTTCTGTTTTAGTCTTTTGAAAATAATAGTTTTCTTAATTTTATCTTAAAAATTAAGTGACGACTCTTAAACCAGTCTAATTTTTTTTAAAAATAAAACAGTATAACTAATGCATGCATTAGTTATACACTCCATTATGTATTAAGTTGTGTATTACTAATACCAAGTAATTCAAGGTATTAGTAATACATAGCATTTTAACACTTGCATTAAATTAAATAATTACAAAACTACCCTCAAAGTCCTTTTAAAACATTTCCTAGCATTTTCTCACAACTTTAGAATCTTTTCATTTTCTTTCTTGTCATATGTTTTTATTTTTATATTTATTTGTTTTTCAGTGTTTTTAAATTTGTTGGTGTCTTAATAAGTTTTTTTTTTTTTTTTGGGAGGATTTGATTTCATTTTATTGAATAAAAGGGCCTGCCCCACTATTCATCCAAAAAAAAAAAACTACTCTGTTTGTAAGGTTCCAAGTTAAGAAACGATTTTTCCTCCGTTTTCCTGCCTCTATAAAACGTAAGATACAGGCGAGCTAAAAGGGCTACCACAAGAACTGATGCAATCGATATGCCAGCTATTGCTCCACCTGAGATTCCTTTTGAGCTTGTAGAAGTTCTTAATGGTGGATAAGTTCCATTTTTATAGGATCTTTTAAGTATCTTTTTTTAAAATCTAATTTCAATACAATTTAATCAAATTTTTTACTATTGTAGCGATAAACTTTATAAAAATTATTTTTGCCAACTTTTCACAAAAATATTTTGACGCAATAGTACAATTATTTAATATTATTTTTGAAAAAAAAAAAGAAAGAAGAAGAGTTAATAATGTTTTAGCAAAGATTTTTTTTTTATGTTTTAGCAAGCACTTTTTACAAAGGAAGCGTAAAAATAAATAAAGTGTGAAGGGTATTTTTATAAACATATATTTTAAATAGAAATTATGCAAGATTTGTTATTTCTAATACATCAAATCAAACAGTGTATAAGAAATAATGCTTGCATAACTAATACAAGCATTACTAATGCACCCTATTTTGCATTGTTCTTATACACTCTACCAAATGACCCCTTAATGCTTATGTAATTAAAGTGTTAAAATAGATTTTGTTGCCAAGTTCATAAGGAATTTGGTGTATTTTCTCTTCTTTTTTTTAACGAAAAGAGATCATCCTCTAGTAAATTGAATAAAATAAAATATTTTTTTAGATCTATTAAGTTAAAAAAAATGTAATAAAATGTTAGAAAAGCATTTCTCCCGGTTGATGTCAATATTAATCTGTTTTATGTGGTGTAACATATTTAATTAGGAGAAATCACAAAGTTAATATACCAAAAAAATAATATTTAAATAATGGCCTATTAAAAAAAATGTTATATGTATAATTTTATAATTCTTTTTTCTAATTTCTTCACGTACTTTTAGAAGAATTGAATGCACTCACTAGCCAAGTGCCACATCACCCATTAAGATGGTATTTAACTTATTTGAAAATTGTCAAAATAGGCATTTAAAGCATAATTAAAGTGTTTTACCAAAAAAAAAATATATATATATATATATATATATATTGTAATAAAACAAAAAAATTATTTTACGTCACGTTTGGCATTGAGTATTTCCTTATGGTCTTCCAAATGAGAAGGGAAAACAAAATTGAGTAGGCAGAGATGGCGTTGTTGGCGTGAAAAGTAGGGCGCTGCCAGAGAAATTGCAGACAAACTCAAAGGAACACGATATCCAGTAAGAAGAAAACAGCAAAGAAGTTAAAAAAAAAAAAAGTAGCAGAGGGTAGCATCATCAATCGGGCAACCCAGAAAGCTTTAGCTAAAATCAGCGGTCAACTCATCTCCTATCTTCTCTTGCTCTTCTGTGTTGGATCTCACTACTGTAAGTCTTTTTTTTTTTCTCTTTAGATTCAACCCTTTTTGATTTGTGTTATTAGTTGGATTTATTTACTGTCACTGAAATTGAAACTTTGTTGTTGAATTAGCTATTTGATTTTGTTATGGAAATAAATTGTAGAAAATAAGAATTAAACTTAGAACAAATTTACTTCTTTGTTTTTACATAATTATGATGTTATGTATCAATTACAGATTGTATATATAAGGAATCTATCATGAAATCCTATCAATTATTCAGAGGATGGAACTATAAAATTTTCACAATCGTACATTTAAGAAATTCAGTCAAGAAACACATACCAGAATCGGCCGTAGTGTTCTTGACTTGAATCGAAACAGTATTCTTTTTTTCTTTTTTTGCTACTATTTCAGAATAGCAGAGATGGAGCGGTTAATTCCCATTTTCCATTGAAGTGGGTTAATGGGGTTATCCAAAATAACTTCCTTAATTAAATTAGAATTTAGCTATTATTTATCAAACCAAAATAATTTTAAACGTGGGACATAAAACTAAAACACGTGTGCTATAAGATTTATCTCCTTTCTGAATTGGAACGGGACTTGATTAACATTTTTCCATTCTAAATCTCTCTAACACTTCATTCATATAGGCTTTCTAAAACAACCCCAGCAATCCTTGTGATCTATCCAAAATAGAAATATTTTTATCCCAATTACATAGGATGTCTCTACCATATCTTTCGATTCAAAGTTGTTTGAGCGAAATTTCTTGGTATCATGCAATAAACCAAGATCATTAGTAGCAAGCAAGATGTCATCAACTTACAAGGCTAACATCATAAACTTACTCCCACTCACCATAAGATATATACACTGATCAACAATGTTTTCCTTAAATTCAAAGATGACAATAGTTTCATTAAACTTAAGATACCATTGCCAGAAAGCTTGTTTAAGTATTGTCTGAGAAAGAGGATTCACTGGTATGGAATGTGGGGAGCAAAGGGTGTTTAACTGTTTAACTCATCATATGAAGATCTCAACACAATGGGCATTGAGGAAGTAGAATGGCCTTGGAAGATGATATGGAAAACTAAGATACCCTATAAAGTAAACTGTTTTACTTGGTTGTTAGCTAAGGAGGCAGTTTTGACACATGAGAACTTGAACAAAAGAGGTTTTCACGGTGTTTTTTGTGTGAAGAGCAAGGAGAGACAGTCAACCATCTCTTCTTACACTACAAATGGACAAACCAGCTATGGCAAATGTTCACCAATATGAGAGAGATCAAATGGGTGAAACCAGGAAGGATCAAAGAGGTTTTGAAGTGTTGGAATAGGGATGGAAATGCAGGAAGAAAGGAGGAGAGATGGAAGATTGACCCATCATGTATATGGTGGATAGTATGGCTAGAGAGGAACCGACGATGTTTTGAAGGAAAGCAGAGCAACATACAAAGATTTAAGCTTAATTGTTTAGCTCTGTGTTATTTTTGGTGTAAACAAGTAGTCTTAGATAGCTCAGAAGTAATCAGCACAACTATAGACTGGTTGTAACTTGGTAGTCATAGGATCCTATGTAATTACAACACTTTTGGAGGGGAACTACACTTTTGAGGTAGTATGTATACCTTTGGATAAATATAGACTAATTGTTACTTTTCTAAAAAAAAAAAAGTCTGTATATTGACTTCTGAAGTTTACATAACATGTGTTTCTTACCATTAATGGAAAACCCTTTTGGTTGATCCATATAAACTCCATCCTCTAAATTCTCATTTAGAAAGACGATTTTCGCATCCATTTGATGTAGCTCTAAGTCATAATGAGATACTAAAGCCATTATAATTTTGAGTGGATCTTTTCTAAAGACAGGTGAACATGTCTCTTTATAGTCAATGTCATATTTCTAAGTGAAACCTTTGGCAACAAGTTTGGCCTTGTGACATTCGATGTTGCCAATTGAGTCGTGTTTGGTCTTAACAGACCCATGTACATCCAACCCTTTTGGAGTCGCATGGTAACTCAAGAAGGTTTCAAACTTACTTTGTTCCATAGATTTCAACTCATCTTTCATAAGAATTTATCATTTATCAAAATTATTAATTTCAATGGCTTGTGAAAATGAAACTGGATTATTGTCAATTCCCAAGTCAATTTCTAACTCCTGTAGATATACCAAATAGTCATCAGAAATAGCAGCTCTCCTTTGTCTTTGAGATTTTCTTTATGCTACTTTTTGTGGTACATCTACCACATGTTCATCAATTATGATTTCATTGTGATTAGCAGGAGCATTAATTTGTTGTTCTGGTTGATTGTTAGGTTGTAAAACAACTTGAGGAGCAACAAATTTAGAAGAAAGGCAAGGTAGATGAATTTTCCCCCAAACTTCGTTAATTTCCACTTTATGTGGTTCTCCACTCCCACTAACTTCACCATTCTCAATGAACCTAACATTTTCAGTTTCAACCATTCTCGTACTATGATTAGGACAATTAAAGCTATACCTTTCTTTTTCTCGATAACTAATGACGAAACCACTTATTATTCTTGAATCCAGTTTCTTTTCACAGATTATAAACTCTAACTTTTGTCAGTCAATCCCAAACATGCAGGTGCCTCAAACTAGGTTTCCTATCCATCCATAGTTCAAAAGGTGTCTTTTGAAATTGCTTTACTAGGAACCCTTTTTAGCATGTAAACGATTGTCCTTAAAGTCTACATACACAATGAAAGTGGTAAAGAGAATTACAAAAACATACTCCTAACCATATCCATTAATGTTTGATTACGCCTTCTTGCTATACCACTTTGTTGTGGTGTGCCATACATGTGTATAGAGCACATATGTCATGCTTTTTGAGGAATTTTCCAAATGGATCAGGCAGCTTCATCATATCTTCCATAATACTCACAACCTCTATCTATCTGTCTTGATTATTTTCACTTTTTTGCCTAGTTTTCTTTTAACCTCATTAATAATTGCCTCTAAGGTATTTATTGCTCGAAACTTTTCATGCAATAAATACATATCCATAACATGAAAAATTGTCAATAAAAGTGATAAAAAGATTTCCTTACTGAAAGATGAGACATCAAAAGGATCACATAAATCAATGTGTAGAATTTTTTCAAGAAGACGTGTGCTTCTTATGGCTCCTTTCTTTGTATGTTTTATTTGTTTTTCTTTAATACAATCCACACAAATGTTAAGGTTTGTAAATATGGAAGAATTTCATTTTTAACTAATCTTTTTAGTCTTTCTTTGTATATGTGACCTACATGTTTATGTCACTAGTAAGCAGATTGTTCATTCACTAAATTTCTTTGGTTCCAACTTCCAACATTATGATGCAGAGTTAAGAGTGTTTCAGTAAATAGACTATCAAGATTTAGTTTGTATAAGCTATCACAAAGAATACAAGTACCAATGAGATGGTTATACTTAAACAAACTAAATCATCCATTATCAAAATTAAAAGTGTATTCAGTCTTATAAAACCTAGACAAAGAAACTAAATTTCTCAAAAGAGAAGGTACATAACAAGTTTCAAGTAAATCTAAGTGACACCTAGTATCAAGGATCAAACGGTAAGCCCCGATAGCTTCGACGAGAGCCTTCAATCTATTCCCCATGTATACATATCTTTCATTTGTGTTTACTGATTGTGTTGTAAGGAATCTCTGCATCGTCTTAGAAACATGAACAATACAACCAAAGTCAATCCACCAAGTATTATAAGGAATTTCAGTTAAATTTGATTAGAGACATGTAAAAGCACTAGGCTTACCTTTCTTCTCGACATCTGTCTTATGTTTCAGGCAATCTTTCTAAAGGTGTTCAAGTTTTCCACAGAAACGACACGTATCATTTTTGTGTTTCTTCTTATGTACTTGAGAGGAGGACTTATTAACTGTTGCGTATTTCCATAACATGCTTCTTTCATTTCTTCCGACTCCTTGATGGCTTACAAGGTTAATGGAGTGGATTCCTTAATTCTTCGGTCTTGTTTCCTCCAGAACCAACATTCTATGCATTTCATGCACGTTTCATTTGTCTTTCATGGTGTTGTAGTTCATTTGAAAAGGGTCATACTCAGACAGTAATGAGTTGCTGATGAATTGTACAAGAAAATTTGCATCCACTGAAATACCTAAAGACTTAAGTCTTGTTGCTATGTTTGTCAGTTCACTGACATGCTCATGCATGGTACGTGAACCATCAAACTCCATGGTAGTCAAAGTACTCATTAGTGTCCCGGCAAGAGACTTTTCAACAGTTTTGGGAGCATTCTTCCACAATTTTCATAAGTTCTTTTGCATTTCTAATTTTGGGATGAGTAGACTTAATGTTGCCCGCAATATTCATTCCCTAAATATTCATAAATCTACTTAAAAAATATTATCTAATACTTAATTAATTGACTTCCTCGCATGCATAACATCTGATATGGTAGTCCAATCCCAAAGTTTATAATAAGAGTATAAGACCTTTCTTCAACACTACTAGTTTCAGTAATAGCAATTGACTTCTCAATGTAAAGTGTAACATCAAAATCTAAAACTCCGATGGAATTTGATATGTTTGCACCAATCTGAGAAGTTAAGACCATTAAAGGTCGTAACAGAAGAGGAAGGAGAGTGCAAATGCTGCAAATGGAACATTTGCCTTAATACTTTGAGTAATGAGTTTAAAGATACTATCAGATTCAAAAATGGTATATGTACTCTTAAACTGTATATTGATGTCCTCCTTCGGGCGGAACATTAAAATACAACTTTATACATAATGATACTTAAATGTGAATTTAACATTATTCGATAATTTTTAAATCGTCATTAATTAATAATATTTGTTATCTTTGGATAAATAAATAAAACTAACGAACATCTAAATTATCTCATTAATGTTTAATGGTTATAAAACAAACAATCAACCTTTCGGTAATCCATAAATGTCAAACCATAAGTTTTATATCTGTTATAAGCATCAAAATTAATGTGTAATTCAATTTAAGTTTAATCATTATTTTTAGAATTAATTATTCATAAAGATTTGATCACTTCGGTGATTAATGAATCCCACATATATAATTCCAAATAAATAATTGAACACTTACAGATTTCATAAACTTCAACCTTATGGATTCAGGCAGTTTGCGCACTTAATGACACTTGAATTTGTAAACTGCCTTAAACTACCACAATCACGAAATGTTTCCAAACTTGATAGAAACAATTCCAGTTTAACTTTTTGAAATCTTTAGCAACATGAGATAGATGATTGATTCCCATATAATTTCAAATGAAGTTTTGTTCTTTTAAGAAGTTACGTCTTTTTCATGTAAATCACATAAGCACAAATAATACATGCTTATCCATGCTGTATAGTTCAAAGGAAATTGCTTACTGCCAGCAAAACCATTGAACTATAACCATATGTTCTCATGAATTTAAATATACTTTGAGCCCACATACTGTATTCACAAAAACAATCTCAAGAATGCAGTACATACGTGTAAAATAAAGAAGTGTAATTCTAATTAAAGAATAACATGTTCATTGAATGTCTACCATCTCTAAAAGTTTCAAACTTAGATCTTCTGTTCTTGACAAAAGCCGTTTTCTTTTTTCTCTCTCTTTACCTTATGCGTTTGATTGGCAGAGATAGGACTGAGCGGTTAATTCCCTTTTTCCATCAAAATGGGTAAATGGGGTTATCCAAAATAACTTCCTTAATTAAGGATTTAGCAATTATTTATTAAACCAAAATAATATTAAACGTGGGCCATAAATTTTCATGTTAAACTTCCATATTCTGAATAGAAGTATAAATATTTATTGTTGAAACTTCCGTGCTCTACTGAGTACTTTTTTTTTTTCATGATAGTACGTGGAAAATTACTAAGAGTATTGATCTCTTGTATTCATAAATTGAAGAAATGAAGATAAAAGTATAAAGACAATTTTAGTTCTTCATTTTGCCTAATTGCTTATGTTCATCTGAGGCGTAGTTGATATTTTGGTATATTTTTATTTTTTTGGTTTTCCTTAAAAATAAAAATATAAATTTTCTTGGTAGCTGTGCTATTGGGAGGAAATAGATACTAGGTGGAATAGTCAAGGTGCATGCTGGTCTAGACACCACCATTATTTTTTTTTTATTAAATAAAAGTTGGGCATTAAGCCCTTTATTAAAATGGGTTATGTACAAGACCAGGCCCAAAAGTGGCCTAGCCTAAAAAATAAAAAACAATACAGCACTAAAACATTAGCATCAAATTAGGAAAGTGACTGGAAGTCATCTTCCTCGGTGCTTTGCTCAAACATTGTTGGTGGCTTGTCAATTTGCTCTCATGGTTGCACTACGTTTCCTCATGTAACAGCTTGCTGCTCCACCATTACTGAAGCTTATCAACTCAACTCGGCTGTTGATAGATCGATTCAGAGGTAATCATCTAAACTTTTATTAGCTGAACAAATGAGTCGATGTACTTCTCTGTCTCCTTATGTATTGTTTTAGCGTCGTGGATTTGCTATCGTCACCATTATAGAGTTAATCCGTTCTTCTTTTTTTTTTTTTTAGATTTAAATCTCGATGGGTTGAACCCCAGTGGAGTTAATACCACCATCGATATCTAGATCTATAAGAAAAAAAAAATTATTTCACACCACCATCATAAAAATAGATAAAGTAATATTTTTTCCTGGTCAATAAGGGTCTTTTTTTTTTTTTTGGCTTATTTGGATTTTTGGTTGGATATTTATGTTCTGGCAGTGAATAAGAAGATGTCTTGGAAAAGCAATAGTGGGGATCTGAATGGTGGGCGATTGTTGCGTGACATTGAAGAAATTAGTAAAGCTCTTTATGTACATAAAACCCCTCAGAAGGCTTTAACTTTTCAAGCAGATAATGGGCATGATTCCGTTGGTGATACCCATGTCTCCAAATCCAGTTCCAATATTGCTGATGACATGCTGCATAATAAGAAGAAATCATCAATATGGAGTTGGAAGCCATTAAAGGTTCTAACTCATATCCTCCATCGACGGTTCAGTTGTTGTTTCTTTCTTCATGTTCATTCCATAAAAGGATTGCCCGTCAATTTCAAGGACCTTTCTTTGTGTGTAAATTGGAAACGTAAGGGTGAAGTGATGAGTACTCGCCCTGCTCAGATTTGTCAGGGAACAGCTGAGTTTGAAGAGACTTTGATGCATTCCAGTTCTGTATATGGAAGTAGGACCGGACACCAGCATTCAGCAAAGTATGAGCCCAAATATTTCCTGCTTTATGTTTCTGTGATTGGGGCTCCAGCCCTTGATATTGGCAAACATTGTGTTGATCTTACGAGGTTGCTTCCAATTACCATGGAGGAGTTAGAGGAGGGAAGAAGGAATTCAGGGAAATGGACCACGAGCTTCAAGCTTTCAGGAAAGGCTAAAGGTGCAATTTTGAATGTTAGTTTTGGGTTCACTGTATCAGGGAGTAACTCGATTGAACCTAGCCCATTCGTGCGAGGCATCAAACCTGCTGCAATAGATCATTTGTCAGAACGTGATGGGGCTAGTGCTAATAGAAGTCTTCGGCGGGTTGGAAGCGTCCCCCGCAAGCCTGCTGGTATGGCTCATTCTTCATCTAGGTCCCAAGATGCAAGAAGTTTTGATGAAGTTTTATCAGACCAAAAATCAGAACTTTCTCGCTCTATTAGCTTTCTGTATAAAAAACTTGAGGACGGAAAATTGGGTAAATTGGATGATATGGATTTCTTTTTTGAATACTTAGCGCCCTTAAAACCTAACTCTGGTGCTTTGTCACAGTTTTCTGCTGAAAATACCATAGATGATCAACATATTGAGTTTTCTGTCAGTGAGCTGGGCATAGAATCTTCTACGAAAGAGCAGGTGAGACCAGAAGTATGTTCTTATGAAAATTGTGATGATACTCAAATAGAAACTGCTGATGTTGCATACATTTTGGAGGAAAGAAGTAATGAGAAAAGTGAATACAAGCAAAAGTGTGAAAGCAATGATGTCTACGAAGGAGAATATACAATGAAAAGCAGCAATTATGAGGAGAGTGATGTATGCAAGGATGAAATGTTTGAAGAGCTCGAGTCGGTTTTCCTTGACCTGTTGACTGCTGAGTCTGCAGAGTTGGATTCACCAGTAGAAATGTATGATTCCATTGACCAAGAAAACTACATGAATCTGAAGTCCAGCTATAAATCCAGTAGGCGGGCGAAATCACTTAGCCTAGATGATGTGACAGAGTCTGTGGCAAATGATTTTCTGGAAATGTTGAACATTGAGCAGACCTCAGTTGACTTGAGTTCGGATAGCTGTCTGGTTTCGCCAAGAGAATGCCTTGTGAGACAGTTTGAGAAGGAAACCCTTTCTTCTGGAAACTCAAGTTTTGATTTTGATGCAACAGACAATCAAGTGGAATTCAGTGGCATTGCTTCAAGTGTTCATGGAAAAGTTGCATGTTCTGATGACTTTGATCTGTCATCAGTTATTAAGGATTTTGAGAAGGAGCATAAGAGAGGTACCCAGTCATTGAGGAGTAAAAGGAATGCAAAAATGATAGAGAACTTGGAAACTGAGGCTTTAATGCAAGATTGGGGTTTGAATGAGAAAGCATTCCAGAATTCACCACGCATCAGCTTTGGTGGGTTTGGAAGTCCAATCTATCTTTCCCCTGAAAGACCATTAAAATTTCCTCCTATTGGAGAGGGCCTAGGTTCTAAAATGTGCACGCGTAATGGGGGCTTCTTATGTTCAATGAGTCCTCAACTTTTTCGGAATGCAAGGAATGGTGCAAGATTGATCATGCAATTTGCTAGTCCAGCGGTGCTCCCTGCTACTATGGGTACTTGTAGCGTTATGGAAATACTCAGCGGCTGGGCATCTGGTGGAATTTCCAAAATGTCTGCTCAGGCAGATAAGCTGATGCCTTTAGAAGATATCACTGGGAGGAATATACAAGAAATAGCCTGGGAAGCCGGATCCAGACTTGAACGAGATGAGAGGTTTGTAAATTAAAGATCATGATAAAAAACTATAAATTTTCTATTATAATTGTTATTTATTTGTCATCCAAGATGATTATTTATGTTATGTTCTTGTGATTCTTTTGGCAGGTTCACTTTTTGGCATGGGTTGTTAGGTATGAAGAAGGGCAGTGAAGATCTGCTGTTTCATCAGAGTTCTGGTCATCTCAATTCAACCTCAATAATTGATAATGTAGATTTAGGTTTTGTGTTTATGGAGGATCTAGTTCCTTTGGCAATGGATAAGATAGAATCTCTTACAATAGAGGGGTTGAGAATCCAGTCAAACTTGTCAGATAATGAAGCACCTTCAAGCATTAGGCCTCAATTTAGTGAAGTTCTTAGTTCTTATACACCTGGTGCATCAAAACATTGGTGTGGTAAAGAAAGTGATGATGATGAGGGTGCTTTAGTGGAGCTGTCTGTTTCACTAGATGAATGGTTGAGGCTGGATGCTGGATATTTCAGTAATAATCCTGATGAGACCAAGGAAAGAATTACCAAAATCTTAGCAGCCCATTGTGCTAAGTCTGTTGATTTAGATAGCTCAGGATTGGAAACAGGTGAAGAAAGGCCGGAACTGTGTAACAACTTGACGTTAGCTCTGAGGGTTCAACTCAGAGATCCTCTGCGTGACTATGAGATGGTTGGCATCTCCATGCTCATTCTGATTCAATTAGATAGGTCCTATGCTCCTGTTGAACAAAATACATGCGGCAGAGCATCAGAAAGAAATTCAAGCAGTGAAAATGATCCGAAGGAGCAATCCATTCAGGAAGAAATTATTGCTGGAGAAAGTGAGGGTGGAATCCATAGGCAGGCTGTTTCTCAGTTTAAGATCACTGAAATTCATGTTGCAGGTTTTAATAATGGGCTTAATGATGACCAAATTTGGGGCACAAAAAGTCAGCAACAAGCTGGGTCGCGGTGGTTGCTATCAAGTGGCATGGGGAGGACAAGCAAACGTCCATTCTCCAAGTCAAACGCCATCATAAGATCATCCTCGCAGTTGAGGAGAAATATGCTGCCTAGAGATGTTTTGTGGAGCATTTCATCGGATTTTCATACCAGAGATTCCAAGTTGGCTGCATCAAATGCTCATACACGAAATGCTGATATTATTTTTCCAACTGAAGGCTGTCCAAATCTCAGTCAGTTGGAAATCAAGTTATAACACCCTATTTCTAGGCACTGTATATTTTCCCCATTTTGTATATGAAGGGAAGAAATTAATCGCTCAATCATGTTTATGTAAAATAGCTGAACATAGTTTCATTGCATAGCATAATCTCCAAGATATTTCTCTCTAGTAATGATAGATTGACTGTTGGCATTTCATGATGTTTGGGGCTCTCAACAATAACTAATTAAGTTTTTGGGGCTCTCATGCTGTTGTTTCAATGTTGTAGACCAACTTTCTCAAAATGCTGGTGATTTAGCTTCTTTACCTTACATAAAACTCTTTAGAATATAGCATTCATTATACAGTAGCTTATATATGTATAAATCCTGTTGGAAGCAGGAAAAGAGTACATGCCAACTGAAATGTTCTAATTGATTACATTTTAAGTTACAGATAGACGCCTCCATCTGAACCCAGTCAAGCTGGAAACAGGTTAGGAGATCCAATTTACTGGCCTGATTTAGCTAAGCTACAGTACTCATAGTAACTTTGAACTGATCTCTTCTTCATCGATCAGAACGGGGATGGACCTTGATGGTTGTGGACACCCTCGTAGGTGGTTATCACATACCGAGAATCCTCTTTGTCTCGTTCAACTCTCTTCTTCACCGGACAACCTTCCACCGAGCACCTATAGTAATTCCTGTAAGTTGGTACACAAAGCATGCTCATTGTGAGTTAATAAGTAGTTATCATACAACTTTCCATAATCTGCTATAGAACAAAATAGCACATACTATAACTTTTTTGTTTACCTACCACAGTAGCTCTCAACTTTTCTTTTGAAATGTTTTCATGATTTGTCAAATTCAGGTTTACACCTCATCTTATTTTGATGTGACATTAATTCGTTTTTAAGTGGAATTAGCACTTCTTTTTTGGTAATTAAGTAGTTAATAATTAATATGGCCCCCTGGTTTGGCAGATGGCCCCTTCTTTGGTGAAATTATGTTTGTGGTAAATTTCCTAGAATATATATATATATCTAGGTTGCTTGACTGAGATCGAGTTGCAAAGAATATCAAGTAACTGAATGACCTGTTCACTTAAATGGAACGGCATGGACAGTCAAACTTCATATAACCGACTCTACCTTTTGGTGAAGTTGTTTTGTTATGATAGTTTATAAAAATACAAGTTCAATAAGAATAAGCCGCATATAACATACATACATACATACATGGCATGGTAAGATCGATGCAACCAGATTTTCAGGTATAGCTTGTTTAACCAAACAGTTACTGCACATATAGGCTTATTCCAACAATCTAAACATTAACTAATCTACTGTGAATCTGTGGAAAATTTGTGTTGTAGAACATGATTTTCCTACCGAACCAGCTCACTGGGAAAAATGCATGGTTGGAAACAGATTATCATTGATATAGTGGGAAGCTTACTAATATTTCCATATGAAATAATTTACTACGTATTTTTTTTCTTTTCCCACCGATTCAATCAAAATATATGTGCAGGATAGCCACAGAACATTTTTCAGTGGGAAAATAGTGATTTTTTTGTAATGTTATAACAATAAGCTGTCATGAGATATAAGGTTCAAATCTTCTGGGCACTTTATGGCTTTAAGGCTAGAAGAGTATATAAGGAAATCTGTAAACAAAACTCTTGTTCAATCATGTTACCTTGGATTTGGACTATTTTTCACCATCTTCTTTCCATACTTTCTCCACTTGAATCCATCGTCTAGTATTTCAATTTGCGACAACGTTCTGAAAGCAACCTTGTCCTTCACTTCCCTCCTCTCGCTGCTGTTGCCAACGTCTATTTTTGCAAAATCAAAAACATTTAGCACGAAACATAATCGTGTTAATTTGAAAAAACTATATCCTTATGTATGCATGTTTGCTTGCGTACGAATAAGATAATGCTAAAAAGTAGTGTTGATGAAATGCTTACTATTGTTAGGTTCCTCATGGTAAGTAGTACTATTCCTGGTGTTAACCACTTGATTTGCTGCATAATTTGAGTAGTGAGGTACAAGAGTTGGATCAGCTTGTTGAAGGGGCCAATTATCTATCTCGAAAATATCAGAAAGCTCAAAGTTAATCAAGTTGTTTGAGAAATCATCACTATCAGGTGAGTCTAGTGGTGGTGTATAACTCCCATCAAACATGTTTGCACTAGAATTATTTGCATCCATGGATGGTGATAAACTGAATTCCCTCCCATCGCGTTCGTACATTTATTATGTTACGAAGCAATAAGGTCTCTTAAATTTCCTAGTGAGGTTCCTACGAGGTACGAAGAAGGTTCATGGACAATGGTTATAAGATTGGTGGCTAAGTGAATGTCATTGTTGAGGGCCCTTTTTAGCTTTATTTGCTTAGTTTAGTCACTCCAAAATTTATGCTTATAATGCTAACAAGTAGAGTGGGACATGGGAAAGAAGACTTCGTGCATAGACTTTTCAATGTTGCTTATTGTGTGTGTAAACTTCAATTCACATAATATTAATCTCTCGTGTTTAGACAAATTAACCCCTTCACAACGGTGAGGGGAATACTTTACAAGTCAATATGTGACAATGATTGGTCTCATGACCTTTTTTTTCTTTATTTGATAACCACTTTTCACTTTAGATCTTTATATGCATTTAAGGATGTGTAAGATTGTTTCAATTTAAATAGCTATATGGAGTAGGGTTTTAATTATACTATAAAGTGAAATTAATTAATCAACATAACTTATTGAGTGTAATTACATAAATGGGGTCTGAGAAGGGTGATGTGTATACAAACCTTACTCCTAAGTTGTGAAGGTAGAAATATTATTTTCGAAAGATCTTCAACTCAAGTAAAGAATATCAAAGCAATAGGATTACTCCATTTTGAAAAAGAGAAAAAATAAGCATCAACAAGCACTACGATAACTTAAACCAACAGAACAAGAGGTAATAATAAAATCTAAGAAGAAGATAGACGAGGAGTACTTATCATGATAATACTAATATGAAAACTAGATAATGTTTGACTATCTACTATAATCCTCGATTTCTAAATCTTCATATCTATTGTCATGCCCTCGATAAGTTGCAGTGCATCATATCATGTCTAATCACCTCTTCCCAATACTTCTGCAGTCTACTTCTGTATCTCTCCTCAAATTGACCATTATCAACCTCTCACACCTCCTCGTCACATGCAACTATTCATAACAATTAATATTTTTAACTTAAACAAATAAAATAATGACCTACCATAGCCGGTGAAATAGCATAATTAATAATATAAAAATTCCTTATTCTATTAGTGCATATAACTAATAAATAAATCTGTTGCATTTTGTGGTGCAAGTTTCCATACGATCCTTTTAGTTTACTTAGTATTCTATTCGAACCACTTTACTTGTCATTTTTACTAAAAATAGATTATTCAAAATAATAGTAATAAATATTGACTAATTAGCATATATAAAAAAACTCATTGAAAACTATATACACATATTTTTATATCATAATTATTTAGATTAACTCTCTTTTTATGCCAGAAAAATTAAAGAAAGAATATTTATTAAAGAGGCATTAATATTTTAATGATTATATAAAATTAATAAATAAAAATATAATAGTCAAAACACATAATTTCTTTAAACAAAAAATGTGAGAGGTGTAACAAGCAAAATATAGTGCACATCAATTGGAGCCCACTAGAAATCTAGGCAAGTTCCAGGGAGTATCTTAACTTATAAGGAGACATTTGTTGGATACATATTGGTTAACTAATGACTTGAATATAGCAAATATATGAGGTTTGAAATATTAAAAGATGACATCAGTGTTGAGGTAGCTGGATAATGTGTAATCCTGATGGCTAAATAAGTTAAAAGATTATAATGGAAAGGTAAAAAAAAATATTGAGATACATCAAGTCTAATCTGTAATGATGGTATTACAATCCAAAGTTAGGCAAAATTTGGTTATTAAATACTCCCTCTGTTTAAAAAAGAATGACCTCCTTTCCTTTTTAGTCGATTTAAAAAAAAATAACTTCTTTTTTTTTATAACATTTTAATTTCAGCTTTCCACGTGGCATGTTTAAAGCCACAAGATTACAGGGCAATTTTGTACATTTGACATAACTTTAATCTAAGATCACAAGATTCAAAAGTCTTCTTTATTTTCTTAAACTCTGTGCCAAGTCAAACTAGGTCACTCTTTTTTAAACGGAGGGAGTAACATTCTTGATGTTATACATATTCTAGATGTGGCATTTCTTGACCAATATATCCTTAAAAAAAAACCTTTATATTATTAGATGAACTAGCTAGGGTTAATAGTGACCCAAAAGGCTAGTGTGACCAAGTCCTATTAGTTTAAGCATCACTTAATTTATCTAGGAGTGAGATATTCCTGAATTTAAGTTAATTAGTGTAAAGTAATGTTATAGTAAAAGTGTTTAGTAGAATACTTGATTATATATATTTCTTTAATAAAAAAACAATCAACTATATAATTTGAATTAAAGATAGTTGTGAATTTAAAATCATCCTTTGAATATATCTCTGCTTTAACACCAAGTCAATTTGGTGTACATGTTCAAGCTGGGAAAAATATGTTACCCCTTCTAAATGAAATAATGACCTACGATATAGCTCATTAAGTGTTTAATGGGTTAGGTATTGGAATGAAATTAAATTAGTCTATGAAAATGGACAACCATGTTCACTTTGTAATTTTGAAGACTTTTACGAAGTCTTTTTTTTTCTTGGTTAATTACTACTACTATTGATTTTGAGTAAGGGAAAGAGTCAATAAAATTGACATCAAAATCTTGGACAGGAGAGTAGTATTTTGTAAGACCTTTCTTTTCTTCATGTCCCCTTGAAGGGGATTTAGACTAGGGCAGTTCAAAATCGAACTGAAATCGATAACTCGAATCGAAAAAAGTTATTGGTTTAGCGGTTTAGATAACGGTTTTGATTTTTTTTTGTTATCGGGTTATCGGTTCTCAACGGTTTGAGGTTTTTTCTTAATGGGTTAACCGATAACCCAATAGTAAATTAAATAATTATATTTATATCATTTTGTATATAAAGTCTTTGACTTAGAGTTTAGTTTCATACTTTTATTTCTGACTATCTCATAATCTTGGTTATTCTACAATGTAAAAGTGTTTGCTTTTGAGCAAGATGCAACTTGTGAACTCATGTACATGATTCATTTAATTTGTTACCTTGTTTCTAAGTAATTTTTTATTAATTTATTTTTGTGTCAAATCTTAACGGTTAAACCGATAACCGAACCAATAACGATCAATAACTGATAAACCAATAACCAATAAGTCAATATCTTAATGGTTCTATAACAGTTTTGCATCTCTACAAACCGATAACCAATAAGTCAAACCGATATACTTCAAAACTGAACAGAACCGACCGATATGCAGTTCAGACCTTGGAAGGATCTTTGATTGCTTGTAAATAATATATCCTCTTTTGCATGGAATTTTAGGTGTAAAATAACATAAAGTATATCTCCCAAAAAACTTGTGCCATTTCATTTTCCCCATATTTGTTTCAATTTACAAATATTTAGGGTATTCATAAAAGCTTTAACTTGATAATGAGTTCAATTAATGTTTGATATGGTTAAAGAGTTTAACATCTCTAAAGGACATAGTGGAATTGATCAGATCTTTTCATATGTTTAACTAAAGGTTTCAAGTTTAAGTCTGTAAAGTGAATTGTTAAAAAAATATATTCTACTTTAAATTTATTATATGATAGAATCCCTCGAAATAAACGAACAAACTCTTTCAATTTTGTTGTTTTAACTTGATCATCTCCGACAACTCATATATTGTTCTTCATTTTTTTTGTGGGTAATCCATCATTACCGATGAACTATTGCTGGTTTTCGTCTTTGATAAAAGACATTTTAAATAGTGCTTAGCAATGGTAAACATTTTAAATCGAATTAGCTAGAGGATTTCAATGTGCCGTAAAGGTGAATCATTTCGAGTAATAGTAGATCAAAGTACTCAAAATATCAAGAGAAGCTCATATCTAAAATTTGAAACGGTTTAGAGGAGATATGGATTGGTCGAGATTGAGAATATATATATATGAATAGGAAAAATTACGCGGATAAGCAAATATATACTAGTTAATTAGCTAACATAACTATAGTTTAAATTAATTAAGGCTGATAACTTAATTTTAGATGTAATTACGTCACTTATACATATACAAATACAAATAAATACTTTTCTCTACTTCCTACTAGGTAAAGGAGTAAATTATACTGATGAAGAAAAATATATCATTATGATAAATACATTCTCAGGAAAAGTAAGCAATTGACATACAAGATTAACAGATGAGCTTTAATTCCCAATGCTCTCTTAGTTTGTATCCATTTTTTGTTTATGTGGAAGTTTTTTATCCACTCCTGTTGCTTTAATATTAAAGTCTTGAGAGATATACAAATACAATTAGCCTCTCTCCACTCTCTATCCTTTCTCGCTCGCCAAATATATAAATACATATGTATATTAGTTACATGTATACAATTATCTGACAGATAGAAATATACAATTCTCATCTCTCCACTCTTTACCCTCTCCCAATCTCGCTCGTCAGATATACAAATACATATGTATATCAGTTAAATATATACAATTATTTGACATATATACATATACACAATTCACCTCTCTTCACTCTCTGCCCTCTCTCACTCGCCTCTCTCCTCCCTCACCTCTCTCCTCCCGCCCTCTAACATGTAGCTATGAATCCTAATTAGCAAACAATAGCTATGGAGCATAATTAAGTTATTTTTGAGTGACTACTTGCGAAAATTTCCATATAAATATTAGATAAATAACGTATATAAATATATATACATCTCTGATACATACATAAACTGTACTATTTATACGATATCATATGTTAGTTCAACATTTAAAATAATGGCCAACCTCTAAAATATCAGGTCAAAAAGTGGCCAACCCATGCTATTTTGAATTCTCAAAGCCCATTAACACTTTCTTTCTCCACTCTCCACAGTGACCAGCCGGAGACTCGAAACCATGGCGCGGAAGAAGGCGCAAGGGGATACCAAACCGTCGGCGAAGAAGCCGAACCAGAACCGTCTGAGCAGCGCCGAGCGCTCGGTGCTCTTTGCACGTAGAGAATCTGCAAAGGTTTTGCGAACTATTCTACAAGGAGACGCCCGGCGCCAAGCCGTTGGGTCCATCAAGTCGCTGGTGTATAGTCCCTCTGTCAGGAACAAAAGAGCTACTTATGCTTTGGTTTGTCAAACTCTCAAATGTAAGTTCACTCACAGAGTAATAGTACCCATTTTCTAAATACTTGTTAGAGCGCATTTAGAAAATCCTGTTTTCTTATAGTATTTGACTAGATATTGAGTTCAAGAGAATAACAAAGTTCTTCGACCGGCAAGTAATCGAGATGAAGTAAAACTTGAAAGTTCTTCGAACTTGAAAAATATCATCTTTTATGTTTATATCTCAAATGTGAGGATACAATCTAGGGAGCTAAAAGAAGAGTGAATACTGTAAATAATTAGGCAATTCTTTTACCAAATTTCCAGCTGCTAAGTGCAAGTGAATACATTTTCTGCTGACTAAAATTGCTTGTCTGCTTGCTTGGTCAACTGCATTTTGGGAAATCATCCCAGCTTTAAAGAGGGAGCTCGGGTGCTTTTGCTAGGCAGAAGTGATCATGGGATTATTTAACTTCTACAGGCATTAACCTGAAATGTTTCTGTGTAACTTTTCAAGTATTGTGGAGAAAATTGTTTGCTCTGGAATCTGGACACTATTGGAAAATGGGATGCACTTATCTTTGCTGCTTAAGATTGATTTTATTTTTATGGAAATAAAGGAATAGTAGTGTAGTCTTCGTGATCAGAAGTATCTATTCGTCCTTCTCACTTTTAGTTGTTTGGAAATTGTAAGAAGCATGATTCATAGCTTGTTTCTAGGAGGTTTACTATAGTAATTGTTTTCATTTTTTTTCTTTGTGATCTTATCAAAAAATCACAACTAGTACATGTACTTCAGTGGCGCAGAGTAGTCCTATGAATTTTGAAATCTCAAGGACTTTACCATAACATATCAGACGCTATTTACCTTTTAAATAGCTGAAGCTGAAGTGTCAAAATGAGCTATTAAAAGCTTAAGTCGATGGAGTAATGCGAAGCAAAGAGTTTTCAATTTATGAGTGAAGACATGTGCTTCATAGAAGTGTGCCTTTGACACAATGACACACAAAGTGATCCCAACAATAAACAGTCAGTTTTTCTGAATCTCAACTTTGAGAAGTTGGATTTTTATCATTATTATTCCATCCATTCCAGTTAATGTGACACTATTTCTCTATTAGTTTGTTCCAAAAAGATTGTCACATTTATATATTTGAAAACAATTAATGTTACACTTTTCATTTTACCCTTACTGTTAACATTATTCTAAAAGAAATTGCCCTTAATGTGAAGCGTTTATACCCACACAAAAGTGATGATTAAGTCCAGAAGTTTTGGAAGCTTCATAGCCACACAAATATTATGACTTGTTTAGGACTACAAGTTTCAAAAGTCTTCATTTCTTTTTTAAACTGTCTGCTGATTCAAACGATTTCACATAATCAAGAATAGAGGGAATATTGCTTATCCAATACTGAAATTTGTTGTGTTTATTGCATTTGAATGTTTTAGTACTAAATTTATACATGTTTGATATTTTTTAACTTTGTAATTTTCTCTCTTCACTTCAAGAGTGGACTTCACTTATTGATTTTCACTTCAAGCCCCACAAATTTTGTCCCTTTTTTGTGCCTTTTTCTTTTAAAAGCACTGATATTAACTCAGTAACTCAAATCATGCTATCTCCATATGTACGGAAAAGGTCCATCCCTTGGCCTCATAATTGCAAATGTTCTGGATTCTTCCTTGTTGCAGATCTTCCCGTTATCAAGGATGTCTTTCACACTGCCAATGTGCTGAGTAGCAAGTGGAAGGTTAGAAATATTTTCAACTTCTGAGTTTTCATTGATTGTTAGATCTTGGCACTTT
Source organism: Solanum lignicaule (assembly GCA_029582545.1). Lineage (NCBI taxonomy): Eukaryota > Viridiplantae > Streptophyta > Magnoliopsida > Solanales > Solanaceae > Solanum > Solanum lignicaule. The sequence goes on along the minus strand of JAJOOF010001706.1, from coordinate 2,258 downwards.
TACTTCTCTCATTGCATGGTATGGGGGCTTAACTGTGAAAGATGAGAAATTCGTGTTATCTGCCCAAAAGGTAGGGGTAATGACTCGTTACATCCTACCCTCCCCAGACCCCATTTGTGGGATTACACTTTGCGTGCTGTTATTGTTGTACTTGAAGATCTTCCTCTTTTTCGTTCTCTCTTTCTGAGTACTATTCTGAATAACCCGTGTCCGACACTCGCACCTGTTCCTCTTTTGTATATCTTCAGTTACTTTTTTTAAAATAATAATAATTATGTTTCATCATTTTATGTTTGATTAAATAAGATAAAGTTATTGACAGATGGCAGGCCATCTCCTAATATCAAGTAGACATAGGTTATCCAAAGTATATAGCTTTCTGATGCCTTTCTGGGAAGAGCTTAAGTTGCATAAATTTTTCAAATAACTAACAATTTTATCTGTGTGGCATAAGTAGTCAATTATATTAGTTTCTTAGTGATCAATGCCATTTTCAACTTTATCTTGGGAAAACCTCTGAACTTTTTGTCCATGTCAAAATAAATCTTGTTTCTTGCGTGCTGCTTATTGATATTTCACAATCCCTAGAACAACAGTTTTAATGTGATATGAACTAACAAGTAAATTATGGCGTTTGCACTTCAAATAATCCAGTGTACCAGGCTAGCAGCTCAACTCAATATTTCAAAAGTATAGAAGAGTTCTTATTATTCTTTACTTTCCTTTTTAACTGTAGGCTCAGTTAAATGTTTCTTCTGCCAACCACCTAGGTAAGCTAATTTCTCCTTACCCATCTTTCACTTGCTTTCCTGAAGTACTATGTTCTTAACATAACCCGTTAACCCTGTTTACATCAACTGTTTTACATGTTGGATAGACATCTTTGGTGTGTAATAGTTTGGATTTGTCTGCACAATAGTAATTAATGAATTATTGCATTATGAAACATCCATATAAACTGTAAGCAGCAATCGGGAAATCTGATATTTTGTTATGGAACCTTGCCAGTGTTTTGGAAGGAAAAATGTTAGTAACATATAGCAATACATTATGGTGATCTATAGAATGGACTGGACTTAATCAAGATACAAACTTCTGGAATCTTTTGACTGGAATTTTAATTCTCTTTGATTTAATTGTGCACTTATTTGCTGCTAATGTCGTTGCAGAGGCAAGAAGAATTAATGTATATAATCTTGTATGACATCCTTTTTGGCCAGGTATTTGTCAATATACATCCCCAGTGGGTTTCATTGCTTTGGGCTCTTGCTTATGGAGATGGTTTAATCTTATACAGGAGGCTTTGTTAGCTGGTGATGCAGAAAAGTTTCTACTGCAGAAAAAGGATGTGTTGCAGGCAGCTCTTGCCAAGCTTTTAGTTCGAAAGAAAGTAAAACATGTCTCAGATTTGATGACTTCTTATAAGATTTCTGGTACGTGGTTCAACTCCTAGTCTGTTGATTGTGGTTATCTCTATGGGTTAAACAATGGGACATACATAGTTCAAACTTGTCAACAGACTGTTTAAATATAATTGAACTGAGAAGATCCTTTCTTTATCAAAAATAGATGGAAAAGTGTCTATATTCTAAGCTGTGTTGGATTACACTTGGTGTATTTATTAAATGGAGCAGAAAAAGCAGTCTCAGATGTGTCACTGGAATCTTGTTTTTTATATCATTGCAGACCTTCCGAAACCCCGTTATGCTCGTGTAAATACTCTGAAGATGGACGTAGAGTCTGCCCTGGTCGAATTTAAGAAACAGTATGAGGTATGATATAATCCTTAGATGCAGCAGTTATTTTGCATCGCCTGAATAATTTGAAGTAACTTTAGTGTCATTTGACTCGGTAGAGTATAGGTGGAAGATGTATCAGAGATAATTCCTTGTGTCAAAACATCCTAAGCCAAAATCTGATCCCGACGATCATCTTTGCTGTACTTAATCTTTGCAGTACTTCCTCTAATGAATTGTTTGCCTGACTAGTTTATAGATTTTTTATCCAGTTTTCATGATAGTTGTATTAGAGGTATGATAGTCCTAGGGTGGACATAGACGTTTTGTTTAGAATATTGAGATGAAATACGAAATTTAACAAATTGAGGTCCTAAAATTAAGAAATTTCCTTTCAGAAGAAAATGAGGAGGGGGGTGGGGGTGGTTCCAGCTGTTCTAGAATTTGAAGAGTGGCTTCTCAATTGATAATTGATGTATTGACCTCACTTAGGGGGATGGAGGTAGAGGCATACTTAAAGAT
>JAJOOF010001705.1:0-71187 GCA_029582545.1 Solanum lignicaule | reverse complement strand
TCATAGATTCGAGGACAATACCCAATATGTTCTTTTATGTCTTTTTAGTATTGTTTAAGTTGTGTACGGGATTAGTCCCAAATTTTGTACTCTAAAGTATTAGATGGTTTTGAGACATCATGTATAAAGTCTAGAAAGTCTTCCGCTTACTATTATTATTTTTAATTATGAAATGTTTTCTTGGTAAAGAAAGTTTTAAATTCCTTATGGTTTTAGTGTCTATGCGATGAATGAATACTAAGAGGCTTGTATTAGACCTCTTCGAGGTCGAGTACGCCGGTTACGACTAGGGGGTGCTCTCGGGTCGTGACACATACCAACAAACCAAAAGAAGTTCTGTGAGCCGTAGGAATGGAATCGAAGAACCCAAAGTTGAGTTTTGAAAAATTAAGTTTCTAAAGTTTAACCTACGAGTAGCCAGAACAAATAATAAAGGCATACTAAAAGAAGAGTTATACTGTAAACAACTAAATTGTCCCTAGTTAGGAAGCAAACTGTTGAAGAACACCTGCTTCCTAGACTCTTCTATATATTAATAAATATAAGTTATTAATTATTGTGACTTATAATATTTTCATTTTCAAATAATATATGTTACTTTCTTTCCCGATTTACGTGGCATAACTAGAATTTGGAGAGTCGATTAAATCTTTTACATGATTTTTAAATATTTTAAGTTCTTAATTATTATAATTTATATCAATTTTTACATAATTTTTAAATAAGATATGTTATTTTTTTTATGCCAATTTATGGGACATTGATAAAATTTTGAGATCGGTCAATTATTTTTATTGTTTTAAAATATTTAGTAATGAACAATATTGAAAGCATATTATTAGTAAAATTTTAGTCTCAGTAATGAAATATGAAATATCTTAAATTTTAGTATTAGTTTATTTTAGCCTACATGAAATACTAATAATTTTCTTCAAATACAACCAAAAAAGCAAAAATAACTACAATATTTTTCTCCAACATTACTATATCACTAAACATTACTTGTGATGGGATATGTGTAGTCTGGGTAAGACTTCACATCAACAACTTTTATGCCTTTTTAGGCATTGAAAATTGTTCTACTTTAAGTGCATTAGTAATTTATTGTAAACAAATGCAAAAGAAGGGGCAAATTAGAGTTGAAAAAAAAACAGTGCAATCAGATACATTACTAACACAAAGACACAATGGGTATTAAAAGAAAAATTTCATGAAGCGCACAACTTTTAAATCAGATTGTACAAACAATAAAGACATACAAAAAGGCAAAGTTATACAGTAAACTACTAATTTGCCCTTGTCTAGGAAGCATACATGTTGACAGACACCTGCTTCCTAGACGTTTCTATATATTAGTAAATTTAAGTTATTAATTATTGTTATTTATAATACTTTTTATATCATTTTCAAATAATATATGTTACTTTCTTTATCCCGATATATGTGGCATAAATATTATTTGGAGAGTCGATTAAATCTTTTATATGATAAACATTTTAAGTTATTAATTATTTTTATTTATAGTACTTTTTGCGTAATTTTTAAATAAGATATGTTATTCTTTTTATCCCAATTTATGTGACATTGATAGAATCCGAGTGTCAGTCAAATTCTTTATATTGTTTTTAAATATTTAGTAATGAACAATATTGAAAGTGTATTGTTAGTATAATTTTAGTCTCAGTAATGAAATGTGAAATATTTTAAAACTTATTATTAGCTTAATTATTCTATGTGAAATACTAATAATTTTTCTTCAAGCATGACAAAAAAAGCCCAAAATAACTACAATATTACTTTTTTTTCAACATTATAGTATTACTAAATATTACATGTGATGGGGACGTGTGGGGTCCAGGTAAGTCCTCACATCACAACTTTTATGCCTATTTAGGCATTGAAAAAGGCTCAGTAGTAAGTATATTTTCTGAAGTGCAGTAGTATATTTATTGTAAATAAATACAAACGGAGAAAATTAGACTTAAAAAAAAGTAGTACAATCAGATACATTACCAACACAAAGACCCAATGGGACTCAAAGGAAAAAAATTATGAAGTGCACAACTTGCAGATTGTACAAACAATAAAGAGATACTAAAAAGTAGAGTTATACAATAAACTACTAAATTGCCCTTGTCTAGGAAGCATGACGAATACCTACTTCCTAGGCCGTTGGTTTTTGTGTGTTTGATATAGTATAAATAATATAAATACACCAAATTTGATTGGTATATTTTTTTTTTGTTACAAACGGAATTATGTGTTTTGTTCTTAAATGTTAGTTCGAAATCTGACCATATTAGGATTGTATGTGATGATAAATTTAAGTGGTTTAAAAATGTGAAAATTTTAATAATATAATACTTAAGACTTTAATTAACAATATGTGCACATACTTCTTTTTAATTACAATCGTAGTTTTAAATTACAAACATAGCAGAAAAATTAATTTTTGAATTTAATTTAATTATTTAATTTCGATTTGCTTCTCTCCTCTTTTTCGGATTGTGTGCCTAATTTTTGGGGATGATAATTATGGTATTAAATTTTCTTATTTTTTATCTCTCCAATTATAGTTTCTTATTCTTTTTATCCCAAAATATGTGACAATTGATAGATTTCGAGAGTTGGTCAAATTTTTATATTATTTTTAAATATTTAGTAATGAACAATATTGAAAGCGTATTATTAGTAAAATTTTAGTCACAGTAATGAAATGTGAAATATTTTAAATTTTAGTATTAGCTTATTTATTCTACATGAAATACTAATAATTTTTCTTCAAACATGACAAAAAAGCCCAAAATAACTACAATATTACTTTATTTATTTTAACATTATAGTATTACTAAATATTAAATGTGATGGGACGTGTGGGTTCATGTAAGTTCTCACATTAGCAACTTTTAATTATGCCTTTTTAGGCATTGAAAAAGACTCAGTAGTCAGTATATTTTCTGAAGTGTCCCAGTATATTTATTGGAAAAAAATACAAAACGAGAAAATTAGACTATAAAAAATAGTGCAATCAAATACATTACCAACACAAAGATACAATGGGAATTAAAGAAGAAAATTATGAAGCGCACAACTTGAAGATAGTACCAACAATAATGGCATACTAACAAGTAGAGTTATACAATAAACTACTAAATTGCCCTTGTCTAGGAAGTAGACATGTTGATGAATACCTGCTTCCTAGGCTCTTCTATATATTAGTATATATATAATATATATTTAGAAATAATAGTAGTTAGTAATATAGTAATCTGTAGGTTAAAAGTTTAGAATAACAGTTTCAGGTGTTTATAGTTTAAGATTTAAGGGTTATTTGTTTTGCAGATAACATTATCTTGAGATTATAGTCCGTGAATATGATTGTGAGACTAATTTGACTAACTTGAAATCTGGAATAAAATAATACCAAGTTGTATTGGATAAGATGGATGTACCTTCAATCACATATAGTATAATTTTTAATCTCAAAATTAATAATAAAACTATCTCATCTTATCCAGCACGCAAAAAATAACCTTATTAAATTATCATATAAATTTAATATTAAAACTAAATAGATTCATCTCGCTCATCCAAAATTAAGTGTGACATTAACAAAACTTATGTCCATAATTAAGAAACTAATAAATACAATGTGCAGTTTACTAAACTATTCCTATTTAATAAATATTTGCTGAACACTATAAAGAAGATGAAGAACCTGTTTGGATTGACTTAAAAGAAGGTCAAACTTACTTGTAAGTCATTTTTAGCTTTTGGGAGTGTTTGAAAAAGTTAAATATAACTTTTAAAAGTTAAAAAATAAAAGTAGGACTCTTCCTATTTTTTATTTTTTGACTTAAAAGTCATTTAAGTTTAACTTTAAAAAGTTACTTTTTTAAAAGCTATTTTTCAGCCAATCCAAACGGGCTCGAAGTATAAGAGTATAGTTGAAAAAACATACTATTTTCCTCTTGAATTCCAAATGTGACACTTATTTTGGGATAATTCTTTTTTCTAAGATGACACTAAAATTTTAAAATGTAGAATTTCAACCTTTTAAAACAACTTTTTTACTAATTATATTACATGAAGGGAACAATATTTTTTACTTCGTTAGCATGTGATTACTCAATTGATAAAAATATAGATATTTTTGTACTTCTAAAAATTGTGTCACGATACGAAAACTTGAGTCATGATGGTTGATCTTAGGCATATTTATATGCCTAAGTTGTCAATAATTGCCCCTAAAGTGCTTGAATTGAGGAATGATCTTGAGTCTATTAGATTGATTATGTTATAGTTGCGATTATTGTGTACTAAAACATGTGATTAGAGGTTTTAGGAACTCTCAAGAAGATTGGAGTTGAAATGGAAAAGGGTTGCAAAGGCGTGTAGGAATTAGCTAAGTGTGGAAGCACCTAGGCCTGGCGTACTGGCAGGCGTGCTGCGCCAGGCCTAAAAGTTCGTAAGGATGTCGATGGCGCTCTGCAAGACGCGCTGCGCTAGGGCAGAACGTTCTACGGGGATTCTCAGGTGCGCTGCTTGGCGCGCCGCGCCAACGAAGAATTGCCTGCAACGTTGCTGGGAGCTTTGCAAGATGCGCCGCGCCACAATGCAAAGTTCTGAGCGCGCTGCCAGGCGCGATGGAGGCGCGACACATCCCTCTTTTGCCGACTTTTCCAAGCTTTAAACATTAAATAGGATTCCTAATTTTAGTAGGATTTGTTCCCAACTTTTCCTACTATTATAAATAGATCCTTAGGGCTCCATTATTAGGGTTCGACTTTTGATTTAGTGGGCAAGACAAAAAATTCAAGTTTGTAATAGGTTTTAATTCTTTAACTCTTCTATTTTCCAGAAATTGCATGAACTATTGTATTTTCTTGTTTTCTGTTAGCATGAGTAGCTAAACGCCCTAGTTCTGGGGCTGTAGCTACGAATTGATTGTTGATTATTTGAGGTTGTTGAACTAATTTTCGGTTGTCAATACAAGTTACTTCTATATTCTTGTTTTAGTATTTTATGCTTGCGCACGATAAGATAAATCTATTGTTTAACCTTAAAATCGGGAGATGAGAGGTTAGATAGACCAGAGAATATAGAGAGCTTGGTCGACCCATTAAATTGAGGTGATTAGTGTTCAGGAGTGACGCCCAAACGAATATCTTGCTTGGTTACGAAATAGGATGAAATATAAATGCTTGCCAGTTAGTCTATTTATCCCCGCTCAACGATGTAGTTAGATAGCTAACTGGGGTAGGCGACGAGAGGCGTATAACCCAGATCATATCATCAACCCTATAAACCAATAACTTGACAACTGAAATTAGTTATAAGCCAATAATATGATACATGATATTCATTATATGCTGCAGCCCTGGAATTTCTTTTAACTTGCTTGAAACATTATATCAAAGTTGTTCACAATTAGTTACTCTCATTTAGTGCATAACTATTAGTAGATAAACAATAAATCATCAACTCTTGAAAAGGTTACTTTTTTATTTTTAGTTGTAGAATTAAGTGAAATAAGTTGATTATAAGTCCCTTGGGAACGATAACTCGTTTCTTAAAGAATCTATACTACTTGGGCGACCACGTACACTTGCGTGTATATTGGGGAACAATAAGTTTTTGGTGCCGCTGCAGGAAAATGGTGAATCAAGGACGACATAGAGAATTGGGGTTAGGTCTTCCGGGAAACATTGATGATGATAACCAAGACAACTTGAATAACCCGGAAAACGAGAATAACCAAGGAAATTTGAATAACCAAGGAGTACCGCCTGTCGTACCCGCAAGACCAGTCCGTGATGTGGCAGTCCCACTCACAGCCAATTTGGCATCTAGTATTAGGAAACCTCCACCGGGGGGTATATTTGAACTAAAGCAGAGCATGATACAGATCCTCCATTCTAATGGGCAATTCACTGGTCTCCCCCATGAGGATCCTCAAATCCATCTTAGGACTTTCATAGACATTACCAATACTTACATTCCAATTGGAGTCTTATCAGACTATGTAAGGTTGACTTTGTTCACATACTCATTGTTAGGAGCTGCAAGGTGTTGGTTAGACCCTGATCCACCAAACTCCATCACTACTTAGGATGATCTAGCAAAGAAGTTCCCGAGTCAATTTTTCCCATCCAAGAAAACCGCTAAGCTGAGGGGTGAGATAATAAACTTTGTTCAAAAGCAAGGGGAGGACATGTACCAAGCATGGGCGCGTTTCAAACAAATGTTGAATGCTTGCCCACACCATATGCAAACCAATGAGGTACTTGCTCACACTTTCTTTGAAGGTTTAGACTATAATGCTCGTGCTCTTCTTAATAGTGCAACAGGTGGACATGCCCTATCCATAACAAGTGAAGAGTTCTTCACCTTACTTGATAAACTTTCTGAAGGGAACCATGGGTATGAGGGGGAAATGTCTAGATACCCAACCCAGAAGGCGGTAGGGATCTTAGATGTAGACCAAGCTACTGCCATAAATGCAAAATTAGATGAAATGCAACATAACATGACCTTACATTTTAAACAAATGGCTCTAAATCAGGCACCGATAAATATGGTACAACAGGCAGGAAATTGGTGTGAGGTATGTGGTAGTGGAACTCATGAAATCGAGCAATGTGAGGCAAACCCGAATTCCGTAAACTATGTGGGAAATGCGCAAAGGGGTGGAGTGGAACAAAATTATGGTAACACTTACAACCCCAGTTGGAAGAACCATCCTAACTTCTCATGGGGTGGTAACCAAAACCAAAATCAGGCGTAACGGGTTAACCAATACCGTTCTCAAGGGGTTGGGCAACAATGATTCAATCCTAACCAAGGCCCAAATCCTAGTGCACCAAAAAGGGGAATGACCAATGAAGAGCTACTCCAAAATCTCATGACTGAAATAGGGACCAAATTAAATGCTAGAATAGATAAGCAGGATGAAAACATTAGAAACATCCAGTTGTCCCAAATGAGTTTAGAGAAATAAGTTGCGCAAGTGGCTAATTCTTTAAACTTGTGTCCGTAAGGTGGGTTGCCCGGTGATACTAATCCCAACCCAAAGCAATTGCATTTGGTAAGTACTAGAAATGTGTTACAATTAGAGGAACTAGCTCCAAAGAAGAGAGATACTGAGGTAAGTAACAAAGAAAAGAAGGTGGAAGAGGTAGTAAAAAGCTCCAATGGTGAGGTACCCGTTCCTCAAAAGAAGTTACCACCTCCATTTCCACAAAGGCTGAAAAAGAAGAATGAAGATAAATGCTTCGATAAGTTTCTCTCTCTCCTTAAACAGGTTCACATTAATCTACCTTTGGTTGACATTTTGCAGGGTATCCCGAAGTATGCTAAATACGTGAAGGACATTGTGGCTAACAAGAAGAGGCTCACAGAGTATGAAATTGTAGCACTTACTGAGGAGTGCAGCTCTAGGATCCAAAATAGACTGCCCAAAAGGTTAAAAGATCCGGGTAGTTTTACTGTGCAGATTACAATCGGACAAAGTGTTCATGCCCGGGGATTGTGTGATTTGGGGGCAAGTATAAATTTGATGCCCCTATCTTTGTATCTAAAGCTTGGGTTGGGTAGTCCAAAAAGAACCACTGTTATTCTCCAACTCGCTGATAGATCCATTGCTAGGCATGAGGAGGTAGTAGAAGATGTGTTAGTTCAAGTAGGTTCATTGATTTTTCTGGTAGATTTTGTGGTCTTAGACTTTGAACCTGATTCTGAAGTTCCATTCATTTTGGGACGACCTTTCTTGGCCACGGGTAGGGTGTTGATTGATGTAGCAACTGGTCAACTAACTATGAGGGCACATGATAAGGTTGAGGTATTTGATGTTTACCGCGCTTTAAAATTGCCTTCTATTTATGAAGAGTTGTCTGCTATTACTGTGGTTGATCGCATAGTAGAATCACAAGTAGTTATGCCTGAAGATCCTTTAGAAAGAGCGTTAGTGGGTCATGAGATAGAGGGAGATACTGAAGCTCAAGAGATTGAATCATGCTTAAATCTAGCACTAGTAGACACTCGTATGACTCAAGTAGAGTCACTAGATTGCGAGTTGGGCCCCCCACCAAAGCCATCAATAGAAGAAGCCCCTAAGTTGGAACCAAAAACTCTGCCGGCTCACCTAAGGTATGCTTATTTAGGTACTAATGAAACTCTGCCTGTTATACTTACTGCAGAATTGTCTAATTTACAGGTTGATGCAGCATTTCGTATCTTAAAGCGGAGGAGGAAAGCAATTGGATGGCAGATGGCAGATATTCATGGGATTAGTCTGGCGTTATGCATGCACAGAATTTACATGGAAGAGGATCACAAACCCAAAGCACAACATCAACTGAATCCTGTGATGAAAGAAGTGGTAAGGAAGGAAGTCATAAAGTGGCTAGATGCTGGAATTGTGTACCCAATCTGTGATAGTAACTGGGTAAGTCCAGTACAATGTGTTCCCAAGAAGGGAGGTATGACAGTGGTAAGGAACGAAAAGAATGAGCTGATTCCTACTAGAACAGTGGCCGGGTGGAGAATTTGCATGGATTACCGGAAACTAAATGATGCTACCCGGAAAGATCACTACCCCGTTCCCTTCATTGATCAAATGCTTGACCGACTAGCAGGGCAGGAGTACTATTGTTTCTTAGATGGATATTTCGGTTACAACCAGATCTTTATTGCACTCGAGGATCAAGAAAAGACCACGTTCACTTGTCCTTATGACACATGTTTTCAAGCGTATGCCATTCGGACTTTGCAATGCATCGACGAATTTTCAAAGGTGTATGATGGCCATTTTCCATGATATGGTGGAAGACTTTGTTGAGGTGTTCATGGATGATTTTTCCGTCTTTGGGAAGTCTTTTGAGGTATGTCTCCGAAATCTTGATAAAGTACTTGCTAGATGTGAAGACACTAACTTTGTTCTAAACTGGGAAAAATGTCATTTTTTGGTAAGAGAGGGGATAGTGTTGGGACAGAAGGTGTCTAAATTTGGTTTGGAGGTTGATAAGGCTAAGATAGAAGTTATTGAGAAATTGCCTCCTCCCATTTCTTTAAAAGGTGTGCGTAGTTTTCTTGGTCATGCAGGTTTTTATAGGCAATTCATCAAGGATTTTTCCAAGATTGCCAGACCTATGTGCAGTCTTTTGGAGAAGGAGGTGAAGTTTGACTTTGATGAGATGTGCTTGAAAGCTTTTGAGATGTTGAAGAGGAACTTAATTGAGGCTCCCATCTTAATTGCTCCTGATTGGGGACTATCATTTGAAATCATGTGTGATGCAAGCGACGTAGCAGTGGGTGCAGTGTTGGGACAAAGAAATAATAAATTGTTCCACTCGATCTATTATGCAAGAAAGACCATTGACACTACATAAGCTAATTACACAGTGACTGAGAAGGAGATGTTGTCTCTAGTGTTCGCCTTCGACAAGTTCAGATCGTATTTGGTAGGTATTAAAGTGATTGTTTTTACTGACCATGAAGCTGTTAGGTACCTATTCAACAAGAAGGCTGCTAAACCAAGGCTGATTCGATGGATATTGCTTCTCCAAGAATTTGACCTTGAGATCAAAGACAGGAAAGGTACTGAAAATCAAATAGCAGATCACTTATCTAGGTTAGAGGATTTTTCCCATGTGAATGAAGGAGAGCAACTTCGAGAAGAGTTTCCTGATGAACAATTGATGGCATTAGATAGCTCTCAAGTGCCATGGTATGCAGACATTGTGAATTTGATAGTAAGTGGAGAGTATCCTCCAGGTGACACCACCCAACAAAAGAAAAAGCTTAATCATAATGCTAAGTCCTATATCTAGGATGAACCGTTCTTGTTCAAACAAGGTGTGGACCGAGTAGTAAGAAGATGCATTCCAGAGTATGAGGTTCCCAACGTGCCTGAAAGTTGTCATGCTAGCCCATGTGGAGGTCACCATGGATGAGAGCACATTGCTCATAAAGTACTACAATATGGTTTCATTTGGCCCTCGTTATTTAAAGATTCTATTGATTTTGTGAAGGGTTATGATAAATGCCAAAGGTTGGGTACAATTTCAAGAAGACATGAGATGCCGCGAAGTAACATTTTGGAGGTGGAAATCTTTGATGTGTGGGGTATTGACTTCATGGTCCATTCCCACTATCTAGTGGAAACCAATATATTCTTGTGGCTGTGGATTATGTTAGTAAATGGGTTGAGGCGGTTGCTCTTCCTTCCAATAATTCAAGGGTGATGATAAAGTTCATAAAGAATTACATCTTCACTCGCTTTGGCACTCCAAGGGCAATAATAAGTGATGGAGGTAAGCATTTCATTAACCATCTTGTTAAAAATCTTCTTGCTAAGTATGGTTTTCATCATAAGGTTGCTATAGCTTACCATCCTCAAACGAGTGGCCAAGTGGAGGTTTCAAATAGAGAGGTGAAGCAAATTTTGCAGAAAACAGTGAATGCGCAAAGGAAAGATTGGTTTGAGAAACTAGATGATGCTTTGTGTGCATATAGGACTGCGTATAAGACACCAATAGGGACTTCTCCCTATCACATAGTATTTGGGAAAGCATGTCACCTTCCGGCGGAATTAGAACATCAAGCATATTGGGAAATTAAAAGGCTGAACTTAGACCCCAAGCTAGCCGGTAAAAAGAGAGTGAATCAGCTGCATGAACTTGAGGAGTTTAGGCTTCACGCTTATGAGAATGCCAAGCTATACAAAGAAAAGACAAAGAGGTGGCCTGACAAGCATATAGTAGCTCGTACCTTCAATCCGGGAGATAAGGTACTACTCTTTAACTCTAGACTAAGGTTATTCCCCAGAAAACTAAGGTCGAAGTGGAGTGGTCCTTTTGAAGTGGTCAGAATGACACAACACAGGGTTGTTGAACTTAAAGGTAAGACTGGCCTTACGTTCTTGGTCAATGGGCAAAGGGTGAAACACTATTTCGGTGAGGATTCAGATCATGATCGAGAAGCTCTTAAGCTAAATGATGAATGATCCAAGTTGCGTCGTGCCGCGACGTTTAATCAAGCGCTACATGAGAGGCAACCCATGAACAATATGTAATAGATATGTAGTTCGTCTTTGAATTCTTAAAATTTTTGTTAGTAGCTTAGTTAAAATTTTTAGAATATAAGTTAGTTTTAGCTAGATAGGATTTTTCATTATTTGTAACTTAGCTTGTATTAGTGAAAAAAAAATAAAAAAAACTGTAGCCAGGCGCACTAGCAGGCGCGCCGCGCCTGGCTTTAAAGTTCTGCCGCCTGTTTAGGGCGCCTTATGGGCGCGTCGTGCCTCCATCGCACCTGCACTTGTAGGCTGGAATACTGCACGACGCGGCGCGCCAAGGCCTGAAGTTCTGTACCGAGTTTTAGGCGCTGTGCTGGAGCACCGCTCCTTCATCGCGCCGGTACCCAGTTTTTTTCTCTTCGGGTTTCGACCCGAATTTAATCCGTTCACCCCCTTAAATCCCTAAATATTTTCTTTTTCTCTCATTCTCCATTACCCAACCCGACCCCCTTCCCAATTTCTCTTAACTCCTCTAAATTTCTCTCCATCTTCTACTCTTCTTCTTCCCTCAACTCTTCTCCTTCCTCCGTTAACACTAAAATTTCCTACATTACACTCCCCCAACCTTTATTCTTCCCCACCACCAACTATAAATCCTCCACTTCCACACCTCTCTTTCACTTCTAAACCATCATTCCCCAATGTTTTTTTCTTTTTCTCTCTTCTTCCCTCTCCCCTCTGCCCAACCCAACCCCCCGTAATTTTTCAAACTTTTTTTCTTTCTTTAGTTCTCTCTTCTTAACAGGGTGCGATGGCTCCAAAGGCAAATAATATAGCTGGGTCTAAGCAGAGTAGGAAGGGTGATGCCTCCGGGTCCGGTAATAGGGAACCAACCCAAAAGTTTGGGAAAAAGGCGGTGAAAGCGTATGGGCTGTTGTGGTTTGACTGCCAGCGGGAGCCTAAATACATGGGAGATGAGTATGTAGACGAGGTAAGGTTGCAAACTCAAATTCCGGCTATGAATAGGACTGTTGTAGAGTTGGGGCTGAAATTTATTTTTGATCATCCGGATGATTGTAATCTAAAGTTGGTACGTGAGTTTTATGCTAATTGGCTCATGAAAACACAAATTAAACATGTTCCTATTAGAGGCAAAGATGTGAGATTTTTGGCCCGGGTTTTGAATGACTTATTGGCCATCCCCAACTGTGACGCCGATGAGTTTAATAGAATGAAAGAGACCCCTCCGTACAGAGATATTAGGCATACTTTGTGTGGGGTTGAGTCCATGGCTATATGAGGGCGTAGCAAGGACACCGGGAGACATAAGACCCTCCATTTTGCGAATTTCAATTTGGTTGCTAGGGTATGGTTGAAGATTGTTTGTAGTGTGTTGCTTCGTGCGAAGCATTTGTCTGAGGTAACGAGGGATAGAGTAGTGCTAGTGTACATGCTGATGAAGGGAATGCCTATTAATGTTGAGGCGATCCTGAGGCAGCACATGATAAAATTCAGGAACAATATGCGGTGGTGGTTTTGCTATGGGGGGTTGATTACCCATTATCTAAGGGCCTAGGGAATAGAGGAAGAGGCCTGTGATCTAACCATTGCTTTTCACCTGGATCTAACGGGTAAGCTAGTTGATGTGACGAGGACTAAGGCCCTTGACACATCCCATGGACCGGTTCTGTCTTCCCAGGAGAGGCAAGCCCGTAACGATAGTGTCATGGCTAGGATGTTTGGGATGGCTGAGTTGCAATTGCGGATCAGTGGATGTTCGGTTACTGATGCTGAGATGGAAACAATGGCATAACACTATCCTTTGTCTGAGAGTGCAACATTTTTGTGTAAGACTGGTTCGACCTTTTCAGAGCTTTTAGATGATGCCGAGGCTATTGCTGATGAGGCAATAGATGATGAAGAGGAGGATTATGCTGTATAGGGTGAGGCGAATGCCTTAATGGTGTTCGACGGTGGCGACGACGAGGCCTAAAGGCCCTAGAGAGTATTCCTAACCTTATACTTTGTTTTAAATGTGCACTGAGGACAATGCTTATTTTAAATGTGTGGGGTGGGGTAATATTCTCTGTTGTATATAGCTGCTTATTGCTTTATCGAGTCTAGTGTTAGTTTCTAGTTAATTTTTTTCTTTTGGGTTCCTCAGAGTTTGTTTTCGGTACTTTTACTGAGGATTGTCCCTTTGAACCGAATAAGATTAATTTATTGCTTTATTGAGTCTTAGAGTCGTCT
This sequence comes from Solanum lignicaule, assembly GCA_029582545.1. Classification (NCBI taxonomy): domain Eukaryota; kingdom Viridiplantae; phylum Streptophyta; class Magnoliopsida; order Solanales; family Solanaceae; genus Solanum; species Solanum lignicaule. The sequence continues at coordinate 57,920 of JAJOOF010001705.1, read as the reverse complement.
TAGGAGTGATAGTTCCTAATGATGGATGGATGATGACCGTCTTAAGGGAAAATTATTCACATAGAAGAGTAGGATTGGGAAACCAACCTTGGTATTTTGAAGCTATGTCCGAATAAGTTAGCCAAACGTCATGGGTAGTCATATTTGGAAAAATGCAATAGATTGTTGACCTTGTAACTAGCACGCGTTCTTAAGTTTTGACTCAAAATAATATGAAAATGGGCTTAATTGTGTAGTAATACCGTAATGCAAATTGTATGAGCATGTTAGTTGATATATCCTTAAATGTGTCATGATGCCATGTGTTGTGGAAATTGATTGGTTCTTGCTTAACTTGATTTCTAGAACTTGCCTTGTGTGTGTTGAATTAGTAGCTTGTATGACTTGGGGAATGTGATTTAGGTGCTTCTTTGAAATAGCCAATTCTTAACTTTACTTGTATGCCTACCATTGAAATTATCCCAAGTGAAGCCCCATTGAGCCTTTAGCCTTGTTTATTGATAAACCACATGATAAGCCGAAACCCGTTTGTTGATACCAAGCCTTTTGATCCTATGAAAATCCTTAATGCACTATGTTAAAGAGTAAGTGTTGAAAATTGTTGGTTGATATAGCTAAGGGTGAAATGCTACATTGTGTGGAAAAGGAAATTCTATTTTGGCCCTGGTCCTTAGTGACAATGTGCACCTCGACTGAAATTGAGGGTGGTTAATTTAGAACTATGCTCGAAACATCGGCCCTGATCCTATCAAGGATAATGTGTACCTTACTCGGATGTGAAAATCTAGAGTTTGGATGGCTAGTGCAAAGGCATGAAAAAAAAATGACGTAAAAGAAATAAAGGGTAAATATGGAGCAACAAAGGGGGTATATGGTCATGGAGTGTATATTAGGAGGAAGGAAAAGCTATGAAGGAGATTGTTGGCAAAATAATAACATGTGCATTAGGGAGGTGTAGTCACTAAAATGATTCCCAAATATTCCATCCTTTACCTTAAGACGACATTACAACCAAATGAAAGTCCTCTTGATTCCTTGAAAAGTATAATGCGAAAGTAAGAATGCACTATGGGCAAGCTTATGGTATGTTGAGAAACGTAAGAATTTCTTTTGTGAGAGTGAGTTGATTGTTTGAAAAAAATAGGCCTTGTTGAGTTTGAAATTGTTTGAATGAAAGGCTTTACTAAACATAAACAAGTGAGGGCATTCATGGCATGCGTAAGATTATCTAATTGATGTGTGGTATGAGTCTGCATTAGCCCGGAAAAATAACAAAAGAGTCATTCATTGAGCATGTGTTGTACTTGGTATAAATGTTGTGAATTGTTGCATCTAATGTGAACTACAAGATCATGATTAAAAATGTTTGGGTGATTTTAAGGTGGGTTGATACGTCCAAGGGTTGTGAAAAAGAGTTGATAGTCTAGAGATTGTTTGAGGACAAACAAAAGTTTAAGTATGGGGTGGTGATCTTAGGCATATTTATATGCCTAAGTTGTCAATAATTGCCTCTAAAGTGCTTGAATTGAGGAATGATCTTGAGTCTATTAGATTGATTACGTTATAGTTGCGATTATTGTGTACTAAAACATGTGATTAAAAGTTTCAAGAACTCTCAAGAAGATTGGAGTTGAAATGGGAAAGGGTTGCAAAGGCGTGTAGGAATTGGCTAAGTGTGGAAGCACTTAGGCCTAGCGTACTGGCAGGCGCGCCGCGCCAGGCCTAAAAGTTCAGAAGGATGTCGATGGCGCTCTGCCTGCGCCAGGGCAGAAAGTTCTGCGAGGATTCTCAAGCGCGCTGCTTGGCGCGCCACGCTAACGAGGAATTGCCTGCAACATTGCTGGGGGCTTTGCAAGATGCGTCGTGCCACATTGCAAAGTTCTGAGCGTGCTGCCAGGCGCAATGGAGGCGCGATACGTCCCTCTTTTACCGACTTTTCCAAGCTTTAAACATTAAATAGGATTCCTAATTTTAATAGGATTTGTTCCCAACTTTTCCAACTATTATAAATAGATCCTTAGGGTTCCAATATTAGGGTTCGACTTTTGATTTAGTGGGCAAGAGCAAGTTGTAAAGTTTACTTTTTTATTTTTAGTTGTAGAATTAAGTGAAATAAGTTGATTATAAGTCCCTTGGGAATGATAACTCGTTTCTTAAAGAATCTATACTACTTGCGCGACCACGTACACTTGCGTGTAACTAGAGCTCAGATAAATGGAACAATAACGGAAAGTCTAACCATACACCTTAATAATCGAGAAGAAACGAAGCAGAAAAGTAAATTAACTATCTAAAACCTAACTAGACCCTATACGCCCAAGTACACTCATGTGCAATTGAAGCGAAAATAACCCAAACGGACCCCCATAAACTTGATGAGTACGTATAAGAGCTAACATAATTTCTAACTAACATTGATAAATACCAGAATTGGAGAAACCAAAATCCCAAACCTCGAACCGTGGTTAAGGCACCCCAAAGACCCCAATAAAACCATATTGTCAAAAACTGTGCTCAGACCTTAAACCTCGACTAATAAACATACGCCCAAAACTTGAACCATGGCTAGATGAAGTGCGCCTAGACCTCAAACCGCGGCTAGTAAACATAAGTATGGACCTTAAACTATAGCTAGGTGAAGTGCGCTCGGACCTTGAATCGTGGCTAGAACACTCTGAAGAACTCAAATATCACACGCTCATCATCATGTATGAATATATCGTTGAACGAGACCACCTTCAGAGTTACAAGGGACTTGCTCCAACTCAAAACCCATGACCCTATCCAATGTAACCAACAAGGTCGAAAATTCGGGGATAAAGCATAGGGGGTTATGATTGGAAGTCCAATAAGAGCAGAGTTTTCATCGAGCTAAGGATTCATAGTATCATACCCAAGTCTGCTACATCAGTCTATTGGGAGCTAGAACTATCCAAAATGACGTCGGAGGATTTTCTAAGGCACACAACTCCAAATAGTAATTGCTATGGTAATTACTAGTCTAAGCCTAGATTATGACCACAATTAACATACAAGTGACAACACACTAAGTAGAAGGCAAAAACATGGCTTGTTGATACGCTCAAATTACACCTCCCTAAAGAAGTATAAGTGATCGTTATTCAAATAAAGAACCTAACAGAGTTTAGGGTCGATCCCAAGAGGAATGAAGTCTAGACTTATGTCACGACCTAGATCGTCGTGATTGGCACCCACGCTAACCCTCCGGTGGGGGAACCATTACTACACCCAACTAAACATTTTAAGAAACTAAAGCATATAAAGATACATAAGCAGGTTTAAATAACGAATTAAATATGGAGTTCCCATAAACTCCGAAAGTCTAACAAATAACTATTGCGGAAATTCAACCCCTAGGACTGAAAGTCATTGTACCAAAATTCTAGCAATCAGCAAGTCTAAGAAAGAGGAGATGCAACCCCGAAAACTAAACATAAGTAAAAGTCTAAACATGTAGTCCAAGTCCGAAAAGAATGGACTAAACTAACGATGGATCTGTGGCAGCCTGAAATAACTAGCTCACCCTTGAATCCGATCTCGGTCAAAGATCTCCTAACTGAGGTATGTCAGTAGCCGTCTGAAGATGCCCTGTACTCAACAAAGAAAGAGCAAGTGCAGTATCAATACACGAAACCATGGTGTACTGGTAAGATCACGTGGCTACTCCAGTAAGTGAAATACACGTAAGAAATTACAACACGGTAACATACATATACAGAACGCATAATTCAGTTATCATTTAGGAGCAACATACAATTTCCCAATATCAATGACAGATAGATATGAACGTAATAATCACAAGTGGTTCTCTCATGGAACCCACACCTAAATTGTTAGTGTGTCGAAATGTGACACCCGATCCAATATACATGTGTCGAAATGTGACACTCGTTCCAATATATGTGTCAGAACGTGACACCCGATCCAATTTATGTGTTAGAACGTGACACCCAATCTAGTCAGCATAACCACAGTCACAATCACACCCATAATGAACAATACTCATAGTTATACAATCAAGTAATAGGTTCATGGCATATAATTATTTACACATAATCATTACATTAGATTTGATTCACATTCCCTATTCCCATACATGCAAGCATACAATAAAGCAATATATCACACAACAGGAAGTCGAACCATCACCTACCTGAAATCAAGCTTGAATACTCCTAAGACATGTGAGCCTTCCTTTTCCGGAATCTTTCAGCTCGTTCTTGATCTAAAACAATCAATTAATGTAAGGATCACTAAACAAGGTCTAATTTACCCGGATAATAACAAAATTATTAACCCAAGGCCAAACCCATGATCTTAATGTTCAAATTGGGATTTTCCCACCATTAATTTCAGGCCAAAACCCCTCCCGCAACGATAATTACCCAAGATTCTAAGTTCTACGAATCGAAATATGGATTAGGGGAGTAATTAACTTACCTTTAGCGCGAGAAATCGTGGTAATCTAATAAGAACTGCTCTGGGTCACCCCTTAGCTCTGAAGAAAGAAGTTTTGCAGAAAATAACATTTTTGGGGTTTTTCCTTGATTTAATTTGCGACTGGCCCGCCATGGTGGGCCCCATCCCACCACAGCAGCTTGCACTTAGATAGAAACTCAAAATTTGAGTTTCAAGCTCCCATTTCACAATACACCTTCAAACCCGAAAGTTCTAAAACTACCCCTTCACGCCAAGATTAGTTTCAGGAGTTTTACTCACTCGAATTAATTTTCGTAAAGCCGTACATTTTCCTTAACGTCTTGGCTATCTACTCACATGATCAAACTCATAATTAAATCCCCCATTCTTTACCGGATTGCCCTAGACCTCACCTTACTTAGGTTTCGCCAAGTCTGGCATAGGCTAGAATTTTCAAGTTACTACTCAGAAGTTTTCTGTCCCAAATTCCTTCCCCATTGGTTTTTCCATAACGACGGGAACATGTCGTTACAATAGATACCAATTTACCCATCACTTGTTCCCGAGTTATAAACTAGGAGAAATGGTTGAGGCAAGAGTAGAGTATTACCTGAGTCGTCGAACAACTGGGATACTTGTCTCGTATATCCTTCTCGGTTTCCCAGGTAGCTTTCTCAATCGGACAATGCTTCCATTGAACTTTCACGGATTTTATCTCCTTGGTCTTCAACTTTCGAACATCGCGATCAAGAATTGCAACCGGTTCCTCCTCATACTGAAGGTCTTTGTCTAACAAAACAGAGTCCCACTTTATGATATAATCTCCGTCCCCATGATACTTCTTCAACATGGACACATGAAGCACTGAATGGACTCCAGACAGGCTAGGAGGTAAAGCCAACCTATAAGTCACTGACCCTACATAGTTAAGAATCTCAAATGGTCCGATGTATCTAGGACTAAGCTTGCCCTTCTTGGCGATTCTCATCACCCCCTTTATGGGTGACACTTTTGGAAGAACTTGCTGACCAGCCTGAAATGTCATGTCCCTTATCTTACGATCTGCATACTTTTTCTGTCAACTTTGAGCTGTTAGAAGCTTAGTTTGGATGCTTCTTACCTTATCCTGAGCATCCTTCACCAAATCAACCCCCAAAGGTTTCACATCTCCAGCCTCAAACCACCATATGGGTGATCTATATCCCTTCCAATAAAGTGCCTCAAACGGTGCAATGTCAATGCTGGAGTGGTAACTTTTATTATAGGAGAACCCACATAAAGGTAGGAACTTATCCTAATGCCCTCCAAGGTCAATCACACATGCCTTCAACATGTCTTCTAACACTTGAATAGTTCTCTTTTATTGCCCATCCGTCTGTGGATGAAAGGTTGTGCTAAAGGTGAGTCGAGTGCTTATGTTTGTGTAATCAAGACACAACTTCCGATGCAAGTGTCTTTGATCGAACAATAGTTTAGTAACCCAACCAAGGGTTGGGATCGTTCCCAAGAGAGTGGTTTTGAGAATTAATAGAAAAATAAAATTTATTTCTAATTAGTCGTAGCTAAAGACATTAACGATTAAAAACATTGTAAATTAAAGGGGGACACAAGAGTGTCAATTAGCAATGGGGTTTTATCACTAGTGAGTAAAAACAACAAAATAAACAAGGATTTCTAAGTAATGAGAGGGGATCATTGGGATGTGACGGGAATACGGGTTAAGCAAGATTATTGGGTACATGCTTTCGATAGAAGATTCATAGAATAATTGTGACTAGGCTAAACTTTAAGGGGGATAAGCTCTCTCTCGAGCAACTTACCCCGTTTCAAATGCGTTCCTCTCGAACACCCACTTGCCGCATGACGATCAGCCTCTGCCTTAACCCACTCACTCTTTCGAGCCGAGTATGTGGACATGGGACTAGGGTTCACTCTCTCGAGCTGAACCTCATGTTGACATACTCACACTAGCCATCAATTTAGTAGTTTTAGTTTTACGACCTCTCTCTCTCGCAAGCCGAAAACACATAAATAAACTTGTATTTGCAACTACAAATTCATTAAATTCATCCACAACTACTAAACGAAATCACAATTAAACTACGATTAAACTATCAGGAAGCAAGACCCAACAATTATCTTAACCCATATTCGCTAAATCACACCCCAAGAATTGGGGTTTTTAGCAACACATGTATAAGAGATAGAAATTTATACTAAATTGAGCTCGCATTCAATTGGGTATGAAGATTTAAGTCTTGATACAAGCTAAAATTGAAGAATCCAAGAGACCCAAACCCAAATCTTGAAGATGAAACCCTTTGGAACTTCAAGTCTTCAAAACCCTCTCAAACTTAGAGAAAAAATATCAAAAAGTACTATTCTATATGAAATGTAATAATTGTCCGACTCTTAAAACTACAACTCTAACTAGTATTTATAGTTTTCACTGATTTGTGCTGCAACGGATCATTCGGCATCGTTAGTCAGAATCACCGATCAACTCGGTGATTCGCCTTTTGGTGTAGTTCATCGCCGTCTTGCACCATCCTTCAGGATCGTCGTGCTCTGGGTAATTGGGCGACATGGTACTGCTTCGCGGAACTTCTCAGCGATGCGCCGATTGCTCCCTTTTTCTGCCGACTTGATCCTTTCCTTCAGGGCTCAGCACCCTGGAAGAAAAGGCGAAGTAAGATCCTTCGGCGACTCACCATGTGGACTCGGCGATCCTCAGGCCTTCATTTCTTCATTTTTTCAGTATTTTTGTTCCTTTTTGCGACGTAGTGTCCATGCTTTCCTTCAAACTTCAAATACCTGAAACGTAAGGGTTTTCATGAGATATTGAGATAAAATAAGCATTTGAGGACACAATTTCTATTAAAACATAGCCCTAAATGAGTCCAATTTGTAGACTCATCAACACCCCAACTCAAACTTTTGCTTGTCCTCAAGTAAACTCAAGTTCAGCCGTTCAAAAATGGTGTCTCGAACAGTGCTACACAAGACTCAATCATGAATGCACACAACAAGGCTCAATTTAATTATGCAAGAATCAATTATGTACTCAAAGATTCAAGTTGTGACACACCCTTACCAAAGATTCTCAAGCTCGCAATACTTGCTTCAAATGCAAGTTCAAGCTCAATAAAAGCCTTCGATCCTCACACAAATGATGATTCCATTTTCACATGCAAATGTATAATCAATTTATAGTTCAGGAATCAGATACAACGCTCACACTCACAAAGAGGAGCACAATGTATGCTTTCACCCATAGGTTTACCCGTATTTTCCAATCGACATTTGTTTCAGCTTACTCAAGATCAAAAAGGTCTTTTTAAGGCTTGTAATGGGGTTGAGTGTAAAGGTATGGTCATTTACGCTTAGTGGATTTCATCCTCATGAGATGTGATATTCACAACATTCCCCTTCCTTTTCCTTTATCATTTTTGGTAGTGCTCTTAAGTCATCCCATTATTCACTTCCCATGGATTGTTTGGAATCTCCATTTCTTTGGTACTTTATTCCACAATTTTCTTTTTTATTCTTATTTTTTTAATTTGGAGGGGTTCCCTTTTTCTCAACACCACAGTTAAGGAAGACTTTTCTTGACTTTCCCTTTTCTTTTAACCATACCCCCAACTTAGGCTTTTGGCCTAAGTTAGCTATTCAATTAACCACAACTCAAGAGGATTATAGGTAGTGGATAAAGAAAGGTTTAGTGTTTGTCAAGTTTCTTCCAAAGAAAGGTCAGACTTAAGGGGTGTTCAACAGAGGTTCACACATGCTCACAAGGTAGGCCACAAAGGGGTATATGTCAAATTGGTTCACAGTCTTTAAATCACCTAAGATCACATCAAGAGCTAGCCTTACTTAGTCGATCGGACCAACGGGGCAAATTCTAGGATCTATCCTGCATGTTTCAAAGTAAGCTTATCACACAAGGCATCGACACTTAAGTCAAACAAGACTCCACACTTTCGCTAGTATGCAACGGTCATCACAAAAGAATCGATATGATAAATGGCTAATCATAACAAGATGCAAAGAGTTCACATATTGTCTATGCAACTTCATTTGGCCTCATCGTAGCCGTTCATTCATGTTCGTTCGATTGTAAGCACTATTCAAGTCATCAGTATTGATCAAAATTGAAACTCAAATTTATCAAGGAACAACCACATTCAACACACGAGAGGTGGCAAAAATTTTCGGATGGGTCAAAATCATTTTTCAATTAAAACAAAAAGGAGCCATAAGCTCAAACATCTACAATAATGCAGTATTTATGCAATTTTAAATAGAACAACCCAAATATAAACACAAAACACGAACAAAAGTAGCACACAAAAGGTGTGGGCCTCACCCCACAAAAATAAAAACATTTGTCCTCAAATGCAAATAACAGAATATCTTGACTTCAGAATAAAGAAAGACAGAGAGGGAGGTAGAGAAAAATTCTGTCTACACAATTGCTCCATCTGTCTGGGCATCAGTGCCCGATGTGTCAGCCTGGAATTTGATAATGGTCCCTGGAGGTTATTCAGAAAATTCAGCGGCAACTGACTTACTAAGATTGTCCAAGTCATGAACCGCAAAAAATGAGTGAATAGCTGTGAAGAATCTACGTCTCCACGAGGGAATAGTGGGGTCTCAAGGATTTGTTGTCTTGCTGGCACTGGGCTTCTTTCCCTCATTATCCGTTTTGGGAGGATTTATTGCCTTTGTATTTTTCCTGAAATTTTTTGCTCTTGTTTGTCGGGGTGGCATATCTCTCCCAGCTACTTTTGGTTTTTCCATTTCTTTTATGTCGATCAAATGGATATTGAGATGCTAGAAAGCAATGTAATCCAACTCGTAAAATACTCTGGAAATGCAAAAATATAGAAGCTAGCGTGCGGGTGTGAGATTGGGAAGACAAAAAGTGAGGGAAAGTGAATGAAGTTGAAAGTTTTAAACCTTTAGCTTGCAAAAACCATTCAGTTTTTGCCCACTTGGCAACATTAGTCAGGCTCACCTACTCACTCGGTGGAACGCCGATCATTTAATTTCTTCGCCGAAATTTAAAGGACCTCTGGTTTATGGGGGGGTCCAAATGGCAGTTTCCATCGTGATCGCAGACATGGTCGGCGATTCACCAATAATTTCCAATGCCTGCCGAGTTTTACAAACTCCACTGTTGACGATGTCTTGAGTCAAACGGTGGATAAAGTCGGATTCGCCGACCCCTTCGGTGACTCGCTGATTAGATCTGTTGCTTACCATCCTTCACTTTTTCGGACACTTCTCATACTTTAACCTGTACAAACAACACACCATTATTTTACCAAAAACTATAAAAACAATTAAAGGGGTTTTGGGTTGCCTCCCAAACAACGCATGAGTTAACATTGCGGCACGACGCAGCAGCGTCTTCATGCGTCTTCCAAATACACCACTTTAACCAAAGAAATCTCTTGAAAATCCCAAAAATATAATTTCAGATGTTGACCGTTCACTTTAAATGGAGGTCCTTCCTGAGCTTCAACTTCTATGGCATCATTGGTGAACACTCGCGTTACTCTAAAAGGTCCAGACCATTTGTATTTGAGCTTTCTGGGAAAGATTCTAAGTCGAGAGTTATATAGCAAAACCCAATCTCCTACCTTGAAGTCCCGCTTGAGTATCCGAGCATCATGCCATTTCTTCATCTTCTCTTTGTAGATGGCTGAACTTTCATACGATCTGAGTCTAAATTCATCCAGTTCGTTCAACTACTCTACCCTCTCCTTGAAATTTTTTACCAGTCCAAATTGAAAGCTTTCAATGCCCACAATGTTTTGTGTTCTAACTCGACGGGCAAATGACAAGCCTCACCATATACCAAATGATATGGAGACATACCAATAGGTGTTTTGTAAGCGGTCCGATATCCCTAAAGTGCATCATCGAGTTTCCTAGATCAGTTAGTTTTGTTGGCCTTTACTGTCTTTGCCAGGATTCTTTTGATTTCCCGATTTGACACTTCGACTTGGCCACTTATTTGGGGTGATATGGGGTTGCTCTCTTGTGTTTCACCCCATATTTGCTCAGTGCCATTGAAAACCAATTATTGCAAAAGTGGGACCCCCCATTGCTAATGATTTCCCTAGGAGTGCCAAATCTTGCGAAGATGTAGCATTTCAGAAATTGGACAACACTTTTTCCTTCGTTGTTTGGAAGTACGATGGCTTCCACCCAGTTGGAAACATAACTTACAGCCACCAAGATATATTTATTTCCAAATGAGCTCACAAATGGGCCCATGAAATCGATCCCCCATACATCGAGTAGCTTGACTTCTAAAATAGGAGTGAGAGGTAAATCGTGCCTTCTAGACACTCCGCCTTGCTGCTAACATTGAGAGCATTTCTTCGTAAATTCATGTGCATCCTTGTATAGGGACGGCCAATAATAACCACTTTGGAGAACTTTAGCGATAGTGCGAATACCACTATGGTGACCTCCTACTGGAGATGCATGGCAAGCATGGAGAATTTCTACCGCTTCTTCTTCCGGAACACACCTCCTAATAACATGGTCAACACATTCTTGAAACAAGTATGGTTCATCCAAAAAGTACTTTTTAACGTCGAACATGAATCTCTTTTGTTGGTAAAAGGTCATCTCATCCAGCATCAATCCACTCACAATGTAATTTGCAAAATCTGCATACCATGGTGTAGGTCTGAGGGATATAGCAAACACCTGTTCGTCGGGGAAGTAGTCATCTATGTCGACTTCACGCTTGACATCTTCCCTTCTTTCCAAACTCAATAAGTGGTCGGCCATTTGATTTTCACAGCTTTTTCGATCTTTTACCTCAAAATCGAACTCTTGTAATAGTAGCACTCACCTTATCAATCTTGGTTTTGCATCTTTCTTCGCCATCAAGTAGCGGAGTGCAGAATGATCAATGTGTACTATTACTTTGGTGCCTAGCAAGTATGCCCGAAACTTTTCAAATGCATAGACCACTACGTGAAACTCTTGTTTAGTGACCGTAAATTTCCCTGGGCACTCTTCAGAGTTTTGCTTGCGTAATAAATTGGGTGAAATAGTTTGTTGCGCTTTTACCCCAACACTACCCCCAATGCCATACCACTAGCATCACATATTACTTCGAAAGATTCAGACCAATCAGGACTGACGATAATTGGGGTGGATACTGATTTTTCTTTCAAACACTTAAATGCGGCCATATAAGCATCATCAAAATAGAACTTCACTTCCTTCTCTAGATGTTTGCATAGTGGGTGTGCAATATTTGAGAAGCCTTTAATAAACCTTCGGTAGAAACCTGCATGCCCCAAGAAGCTGTGAATACCCTTTATTGAAATTGGCAGGGGTAGTTTCTCAATTACCTTAATTTTTGCCTTATCAACTTCTAGCCCTTGTTGCGACACCTTGTGTCCTAGAACAATACCTTCCTTCACCATGAAATGACATTTCTCCTAATTTTGGACCAGGTTTGTTTCCACGCATCTTTGAAGGACTTGCCCTAAGTGTGTTAAGAACTCTTCAAACGTATCCCCTACGACTGAAAATTCAACCATAAATACTTCCATAGAGTCATCGACCATATCCGCAAAGATAGACAACATGCAACGTTGAAATGTGGCTGGGGCATTACATAGTCCGTATGGCATTCTTTTGAATGCAAATGTTCCATAAGGGCAAGTGAAAGTGGTTTTTTCTTGGTCTTCTGGCGCAATAGAGATTTGATTGTAACCAGAGTACCCATCCAAAAAACAATACCACCCTTTTTCTGATAACCAGTCAAGCATCTGGTCCATAAAAGGCATTGGAAAATGGTCTTTCTCGGTCCATGTGTTAAGCTTTTGAAAGTCATGCATACTCTCCACCCAGTCACTGGTCTTGTCGGCACAAGTTCTCCTTTTGCATTTGGGACTACGGTTATACCTCCTTTTTTCGGTACACATTGCACCAGACTTACCCACTTACTATCTGCAATAGGGTAGATCACTCTCGCATCTAGCCACTTGATGATCTCCTTTTTCACCACCTATTGCATTGGAGGGTTCAATCTCTGTTGATGCTCCACACTAGGTTTACATTCACTGTCGAGCCGAATCTTGTGAGTACAGATGCCACGAAGAATTCCTACAATATCGGCTATTGTCCATCCAATAGCTTTTATATGCTTCCGCAGTCCTTCAATGAGTAATTTCACATGCCTTTCAAGCAAATCGGTTGCGATAATCACTGGTAAAGTATTATTGGCTCCTAAGAAGGTATATTTGAGATGAGCGGGTAGGGTTTTTAACTCCAGATTCGGTGGTTCTTCTATTGATGGCTTTGCAGGAGGACTTTCTCTATTTTTCAGGTCAATATCCAACTTGATTGGATTCCTTGAATATACTCCTAACCCTGATAAGGCAGCTACCACTTCCTCATAGACTTGAACTTTGGATTCATCATAATTGGCAAGTACAGATTCAAGGGGTTCATCTTGTGCATTAAATGGCTCACAGTTGCCACTGCCTCATCTATAACATCCTCAGTAGACACCACATGGATATTACTTGATTGCTTCATGGATTTACAGGTATTGAAGGTCACCTCATTATCGTTCACATGGAACTTCAATTTCCTGCTATCGACATCCAACAATGCTCTCCTGGTAGCTATGAATGGCCTTCCCAAAATAATAGGGATTTCAGCATCGATCTCACAATCTAGAATCATAAAATCAGTCGGAAAGATGAACCGATCTACTTTTACCAATATGTCATAGAGTATCCCCACTGGGTGCTTGATTGATTACTTAGCCATAATGAGTCTTATTGTGGTTGCCTTTGGTTTACCCCAGGATCTTCTCTCTTAGTGATTGACTCATTTGTCATAATTGCACTGCAACTATGGGGCACCTTAATCGTTTCATAGTCCAAGCTCCTTTTTTTTGTAACTAGCTCTTTCATGAATTTGGTGTATCCCGGCATTTCCAACAATGCTTCCACCAGAGGAAGGTTAATTGATAAGTTCTTGAATACTGACAATTTTTTTTGAGCTTCTCATCTTCATTCTTCCTTTTCAAACGTTGTGGAAATGGTGGAGGTATTTTGGGTAAAGGGTGCGTGACTTTTGGAACTTGAACATGTTGCTCTGCATCCTCTTGTGGTTCTTTGGCAAGGTTTTGTGGAATGGGCAATTCTCGTTCCTCTATACCCTGGCTCTCTTCATGCATTCGAGGATCCTCATCCTCCATCACATTCCCTTTTGCCATCTTTCCACTACGGGTAACTACAGCCAGCCCTCTTTCATTATCTTCCATCAGTGTCCTGGATATTTATTGAGCTGATAATAGACTAAATTGACCTTCTAGCGTTTTGATGGCATCATCATGAGAATTCACTTTACTGTTAAATGATGAAAAATCATCTCTCATCCCTTTTAACAAATCATCAGAACCCTCAAGTTTATCAAGTATGTGTGACAATAGATCATTTACCCGAAGACTACTTGTACTCCCTTTTGATTTCGGGCTTTCACTCAATTGAGTATGGTTTTCCTCATGGTCATCTTGCTCAGCCCAATCGTGGCAATATCTCCTTGGTTCTTCACTCCTATAATGGTTCCAACCTTGATTTCCTCCCCGCTGTTGATAGTGTGGGTGGAAACCCTCCTTATATCTTGTGGAGTTCCAACCTTGATTCTCCCCCGGTCTTAAGTAACCGAATGAAGAACCCCCCTCAACTCGAAATACTCCATACGTCCCCTTCATGTGCTCTTGTATCACTTCCATTTGAGACAACATCTTTTTGATGTTTTTGTCCTTCTCCCTTTCTTTATTGAGTTGTTCTTGCATTAATCTGAAGCATAGTGGGGAAACTTGGTCATCTTTTGTGTACCATGCTTGATTTACTCTAGTCATGCCGTCTAGGAGGAATGAGGCTACCTCAAATGATTGTAACATTATTCCTCCTTGCACCAGCTGATAGCTATCCCTTTATTAACTGAATCCAGACTACGGTAAAAGTATTGGAGCAATAACTCACTCGGTAGTCCATGCGTTGGACATTTTCGCAAAGATCTCTTAAATCTTGTCCATGATTCGTGAATTGGTTTGCCTTCCTTTTGATTAAAATTTTGAATGTCATCTATCAGTTTCATCAGGTTGGGATCGTTCCCAAGAGAGTGGTTTTGAAAATTAATAGAAGAATAAAATTTAGTTCTAACTAGTCGTAGCTAAAGACATTAACGATTAAAAATATTGTAACTTAAAGGGGGACACAAGGGTGTCAATTAACAATGGGGTTTTGTCACTAGTGGGTAAAAACAGCAAAATAAACAAGGATTTCTATGTAATGAGAGGGGATCTTTGGGATGTGATGGGAATACGGGTTAAGCTAGATTATTGGGTACATGCCTTATATAAAAGATTCATAGAATAATTGTGACTAGGTGAAACTTTAAGGGGGATAAGCTCTCTCTCGAGCAACTTACCCCGTTTCAAATGCGTTGCTCTCGGACACCCACTTGCCGCATGAAGACTAGCCTCCGCATTAACCCACTCACTCTCTCGAGCTGAGTGTGTGGACATGGGACTAGGTTTCACTCTCTCGAGCTGAACCTCATGTCAACCCACTCACACTGGCCATTAATTTAGTAGTTTTAGTTTTACGACCTCTCTCTCTTGCAAGCGAAAAACACATAAATAAACTTGTATTTGCAACTACAAATTCATTAAATTCATCCACAACTACTAAACGAAATCACAATTAAACTACGATTAAACTATCATCAAGCAAGACCAAATAATTATCTTAACCCATATTCGCTAAATCACACCCCAAGAATTGGGGTTTTTAGCAACACATGTATAAGAGATAGAAATTTATACCAAATTGAGCTCGCATTCAATTGGGTATGAAGATTTAAGTCTTGATACAAGCTAAAATTGAAGAATCCAAGAGACCCAAACCCAAATCTTGAAGATGAAACCCTTTGGAACTTCAAGTCTTCAAAACCCTCTCAAACTTAGAGTAAATAAATCAAAAAGTACTATTCTATTTGAAAATTATAATAATTGTTTGACTCTTAAAACCACAGTCCGAGATGATGGAAAGAGGCACCCCATGCAGCCTCACTATCTCCTTCACATAAACCTTAGCCAAATGCTGAGCATTATAGTCTACTCTGACTGGAATGAAGTGGGCTGACTTAGTCAGTTGGTCAACCACTACCCAAATGGAGTCAAACTTTCCCAAGGTATTGGGAAGACCAACCACAAAATCCATAGCTATCCTTTCCCACTTCCATTCAGGGATTGACATTCACTGAAGTAAACTTGCAGGCCTTTAGTGCTCATACTTTACATGCTCACAATTTTGGCACTTAGCCACAAACTCAACTATGTCTTTCTTCATGCCCTGCCACTAATAAAGTCGTTTTAAGTCTTGGTACATCTTGGTCACACCCGGATGAATGGAATACCCCGAACCATGGGATTTTATCAACATTTTCTCAATCAAGTCATCCACTCGGGGAACATAAATTATTCCCTTAAAATTGAGCACACTACCCGCATCAAGAGCCGCATCTTGTGACTTTCTAGACACTGTCTTCTTTCTGAGCTCATTCAAACTCTGATCCTCAAACTGCTTGGCCTTGATCTCCTCAATGAATGTGGGCCTAACCTCAATGTTGGCTAATACCTCACATTTCTCTGAGATGCCCAACTGCATGAACTTAGACTCCAAGGTTTGAATCTCCTTGGCCAAATATTGCTTGGACACACTCAAGCAAGCTAGACTACCCATACTCACCGCCTTCCGGCTTAATGCGTCTGCCACCACGTTAGCCTTACCCAGATGATACTGGATGGTAACATCATAATCCTTGAGTAACTCCATCCACCTTAGCTGCCTCAGATTAAGGTCCTTCTGGGTGAGTATATGTTGTACACTATGATGATCGGTAAATACCTCACACTTGACACCATAAAGGTAATGCCGCCAAATCTTGAGAGCAAACACTACCACTGCCAAGTCCAAGTCATGCGTGGGTAGTTTCTCTCATGCACCTTCAGCTGCCGCGATGCATAAGCTACGGCATTTGTTTCCTCTATCAACAAATCACCCAAACCCGAATATGAAGCATCACAATAAACAATGAAATCTTTACCTTCCACCGGTAGTGCTAGAAATTGCGTTGTGGTTAGAAGAGTCTTGAGATTTTGGAAGCTCTCTTCACATTTGTCAGTCCACTCGAAAGGAACCTCTTTTTGGGTCAGCCTTGTCAAGTGCGTGGCGATAGAGGCAAATTTTTTCACAAACCGTCGGTAGTAGCTGGCGAGCCCCACGAAAATACTAACTTCAGTCACAGAGCTAGGCCGGACCCAGTTCTTGACTGCTTCGATCTTTTGGGCATCTACCATCAGACCTTTCCTTGAAACCACATGCCCCTAAAAGGCAACTGAAGCCAACCAGAACTCACACTTGGAAAATTTTGCATACAACTTTTGTTTTCCAAGAACACCTAAAACAATACGAGGATTGTCGGCATGCTCTTCCTTACTTTTCAAATAAACCAAAATGTCATCAATAAAGAAGATAACAAAAGAATCCAGGAATGTTTTGAACACGCCATTCATCAAACTCATGAAGGCTACAAGCGCATTGGTCAACCGAAACGACATCACTAAGAACTCATAGTACCCATAGCGAGTCGTGAATGCTGTTTTGGGTACATCCTTAGGCCTAATATTTAACTGATGGTAACAAGACCTTAGTTCAATTTTAGAGAAAATTGATGCACCCTGCAACTAATCAAAGAGATCATCTATCTGAGGCAAGAAATACTTATTTCGAATGGTGACCCTATTCAGCTGTCGATAATCTATGCACATCCTTATACAACCATCCTTCTTCTTAACAAACAAGATAGGCACACCCCACAGAGAAGCACTAGGATGGATGAAATATTTATCAAGAAGCTCCTGGATTTGAGATTTAAGCTCTCTTAATTCTGCCGGAGCAATGCGATAAGGAGGAATGGAGATAGGGCGAGTTCCCGGTTCCAAGTCAATGCATAAATCTATATCTCTATATGGAGGCATACTAGGCAACTCGGTAGGAAACACTTCCTTGAATTCAGACACTACTAGAATATACTCAATAGAGGGAGACTCAGCTTCAACATCCTGAATATGAGCCAAATATGCCAAACACCCCTGCCCCACTAGTTTCCTAGCCCGAATGAAAGATATGACCTTAGCTGGCTTAGGCTTGTACACCCCTTCCCACTTTAACTTTTCCCTACCCAGGATCTCTAGAGTCACAGGCTTATCATTACAATTAAGCACATCATAATAGGGGGACAACCAAGTCATGCCTAAGATTATATCAAAGTCAGTCATATCTAGAATAACCAAATCAGCCCAAGTCTGAAAACCCATAAACAGGGCAGAACAAGCACAATAGACATGGGTGACTATGACAGACTCTCCAACTGGGGTAGAAACATGGATGGGTGCATCACTCACATCACAAACCGCATCAAATCCTAAGGAAAACAGAAGTGACACATATGAATAAGTAGCATCCGAATCAAACAACACAGTAGCTATCCGGTTACATACAAGAATAGTACCTATGATCACTGCATTAGATGCCTCAGCCTCGGTCTTGCTCGGAAAGGCATAAAACTAAGCCCTGTCATCTTGATGGGCAACCTCCTTGCCTGGATGCACTGCTCCTCTACCTGCATAACCATTTCCCCAGCCTCCATGGCCTCGCTGATTTCCTCCTCGCCCACCTTGTGGACGTCCTTTGCCATTACTACCGCTCCTCGCTGGTACTACTGCTCTGGTCTGCTGCTGCACGGGGTCAGACATGTGTGGATGGGGACAATCCTCCTCATATGTCCAGGTTCTTCACAATTGTAACAACTGCCGTCAAAATATAGCTTGCTTCTAGACGCAGGTGCGGCTCCCTGACTATTTTGAATGAGATTCTGCTGTGGAGTTCCCGAGTAACCACCTGTAGAAGCGGGTAGGGCGGACTGAATTGGCTGGGCTTCAATTGTCGGCCTACCTGAACCTCTGGAGTACGAACCATGAAAGTTACCTATGTTCTTGGTCTTCTTAGCTAAAGCCTTGGCCTGCTCATCACGTCGAACTTCTTCCACTTTCTTCACAAAGTCTATCACCTCATTAAAACTTTTATCTGCAGAGGTCATGTGAACAGACAATACCTGTAACTCGGGGTTCAATCCCTTGACGAATAGACGAATCCTCTCATCCTATGTAGTCACCAACTATGTGGCATATCTGGACAAGGCATGGAACTTCACCTCATAAGCAGCTTTAGTCATACCACCCTACTCCAAGGCCATGAACTCATCCTTCTTGCGATTCCTCAAAGTTCGGGCACATACTTCTCCAGAAACAAAGCATGGAATTGCGTCCAAGTGAGTGAGGGCAAGACTGGCGATCTGCATTCCACATAGGCCCTCCACCACTGCTTAGCCTCACCTTGAAGCTGGAAGGTCACAAACTCTACTCTATGCTGGTGTACAATGCCCAACTTGTGAAGCCTCTCAAAACAATCCAAAATGAACTTATAGGCCTCCTCACTCTCATAACTGTGGAACACAGGCGGCTTCAACTTCAAAAACTTAGTCAACATCTCATGCTCAGTACCAGTCATCTGGGACCCAATAAGGGATGAAAGAAGGCATCAGTGCCTAATACTCCATCCACTCTTGGAATAGTAGCAACAACGGGGTGGTTAGTCGGAGGTTGAGCAACCTACACTGTGGGAAGGATTTCAGGGCCAACCAACCCCTTCACGAAAGTCATGATTTGCTAAGCTAACACTGGGTCTAAGGGAGGAATGTCGGTATTCTCAGCCTGTGCATCCTTTTCTGGTCCAACATCCTCCTCGTCTTCGATCTCTACATACTCTTCCACCTCTTCTTGGGTTGCAAGAGGGGCCTTTTCCCTGGGAGTATTCTCAACTGGGTCTCCACCCCTGGCGGGTGCTACCCTTCCTCAGACTCTGTCCCTTCCTCTTCCACTACCCCTGACTCAGCCATGACCTCTTACTGCGGGCTCATTGATGGGAGCTACGGGCTTGACACCGTTGTATTGTGTGTTAACCATCTGCGGACAGAAGAGTGAAAGAGAATTAGTTACCAATTTGGATCACCAGATACCAATTGGAATCAAGTGATAGCTCGAAAGGAGAAGAAGACAGAGAGATTTCCTAAAGTCTTGTAGTCTCTCGAAGATAAATGCAAAGTCTCCATACCATTCCGCAAGACTCTAATAGACTTATTTTGTTACAATGAGATCAATGAACCTAGGGCTCTTATACGAACTTTGTCATGACCCTGAATGCCGTGATTGGCACCCACGCTAAACCTCTGGTGGGAGAACCATTACTACACCCCGACTAAACATTTTAAGGAACTAAAACATTTAAAGATACGGAAGCAGGTTTAAATGACGAATTAAATATGGAGTTCCCATAAACTCCGAAAGTCTTACAAACAATTATCGCGAAAATTCAACCCTTAGAACTGAAAGTAATTGTACCAAAACTCTACCAATCAGCTAGTCTAAGAAAGAGGGGGTGCAACCCCTAAAACCAAACATAAGTAAAAGTCTAAACATGTAGTCGAAGTCCGAAAAGAATGGACTAAACTAACGATGGATCCATGGCAGCCTGAAAGAACTGGCTCACCCTTGAATCTGATCTCGGTCAAAGATCTCCAAACTGAGGTCTATCAGTAGCCGCCTAAAGATGCCCTGTACTCAACAAAGAAAGAGCAAGTGCAGTAGCAGTAAACGAAACCACGGTGTACTGGTAGGATCACGCGACTACTCTAGTAAGTGAAATACACGCAAGAAATTACAACACATTAACATACATATACAAAACGCATAGTTCAGTTATCATTTAGGAGCAACATACAATTTCCCAATTTCAATGACAGGTAAATATGAACGTAATAATCACAAGTGGTCCTCTCATGGAACCCATATCTAAACTGTTAGTGTGTCGGAACATGATACCCGATCCAATATACATGTGTCAGAACGTGACAGCCGATCCAATATATGTGTTGGAACGTGACACCCCATCCAGTCAGCACAACCACAACCACAGTCACAATCACACTCATAATGAATAGTACTCAGTCATATAGTCAAGTAATAAGTTCATGGCATGTAATTGTTCATACATAATCATTTCATTAGATTTGATTCACATTCCCTATTCACATACATGCACGCATACAATAAATCAATTAACCAACATATATCACACAACAGGAAATCGAACCATCACCTACCTCGAAATCAAGCCTGAATACTCTTAAGACATGTGATCCTTCCCTTTCTGGAGTCTTTCAACTCGTTCATGATCTAAAACAAGCAATTAATGCAAGGATCACTAAACAAGGTCTAATTTACCCGGATAATAACAAAATTACTAACCCAAGGCAAAACCAATGATTCTAATGTTCAACTAGGGCTTTTCCCACCATTAACTTTAGGCCAAAATCCTCCCCAGCTATAATTACCTAAGAATCTAAGTTCTACGAATCAAAATACAGATTAGAGGAGTAATTAACTTACCTTTAGCTTGAGAAATCGTGGGAATCTGATAAGAACTGCTCTGGGTCGTCCCTTAGCTATGAAGAACGAAGTTTTGTAGAAAATAACATTTTTGGGGTTTTTCCCCAATTTAATTCGCGACTGGCTCGCCACGGTGGACCCCATCCCGCCACTGCGGCCCCACCCTAGCCGGATTAATCCCGCCCCAGCGGCTTGCACGGAGATAGAAACTTGAAATTTGAGTTCCACGCTTCCATTTCTCAACACACTTTCAAACCCGGACGTTCTAAAACTTTCCCTTCACGCTAAGATCAGTTTTGGGAGTTTTACTCGCCCGAATTCGATTCCGTAAAGCTGTACATGCTCCATAATGTCTTGGTTATGCACTCACGTGATCAAACTCATAATTAAATCCCCCATCCATTACTTGATTGCCCTAGACCTCACCTGACTTAGATTTCATCCAAGTCTGGCCTAGGTTAGAATTTTCCAAGTTACTACTCAGAAGTTTCTGGCCCAAATTCCTTCCCCATTGGTTTTTCCATAACGACAGGAATATGTCGTTACAACTTAAGATAATTAACTGTTGATTATAATTTTAGTCAGATTATTTACATAAAAAGGGTATTTTAATACAAAATATCAATTGATTTGAATTCAGTAAAAAGTAACCAAGTAAACATGATTTAGCATTTTGTTAAATCTATAGAAAATGAAACTAGGGTATATGTGCTCCTCACAAGTTTTTAACACATTAAACCTTATAACAGTAGCCTTGTCTAGTGTTGAACATGTAAAGTCGGTAAGTTAGGTATCTCCTAAGTGATCGGTCATTCAAATAGGGAATATCACCATGTAACTTGGTCGGTCTACGAGTGTGTCCTTTACTAGCCCTTACCCTTGACTCCATATTAGCCTTCACAAAGACGGTTCAAGCTATTAGACGACGGATTATCATGCCAAATCTCTGTTGTTTAATCTCTTTTCCCATTCCTTATTTCCTTGGTCGGGTAAGTAGGAATAAGACAGATTCTAACATAGGCCTCCATTAAAAAGCAATCAAAATGAAGAGATGAACAATACATGCATAAACACTATTCAAGAATTACTAATTATTGAGTCTACTTTGTTAATTACTCATGGTTCCCCCAATACTAGTTGTGGATTTAGCTACTCATGTTTAGGTAATCAGTATTCATATTAAGTTTGTTAAAATAAATCACGAACTTATAATTAGAGTAATCAAAATTAGGAATCTTGAATTGACGAACAAAACCTATATTATAAACTGATGCTTCAAGAATTAAATGGACAAAATGTTCACCAAAATAATTCTCAAAGCCAAAAACAAAGTATCAAATTGTCTAACTATCAAAAACATAAAATAAATCAAATATTTATAAACATCTAATCCTAAATAAAGTCACAAAAGGAAACATAGGAAGATTAGGCTCGACAATCAATCCTACGACTTGGTCCTATGAATTGTAGGAATTCCTACGGTTCTTAGAGACCTTTTGTCAAACAACAACTTCACTTCTTAACCTCTAGGATTTTCTACGGGTATGTTCTATGACCCGAAGAACTTTGCATGACCCATCCTGGCATTTCGTAGTTTCAAGTACTGAGACTCAATTTTCTGATCTTTCATACGACTCGAACCTATGACTTGTAGAAGTTTCTACCGCTTGTAGTTTGGTCTTTTTCTTTTACACTTAACTCCAATTTTCACCGCTTCAGTCCACGACTCAGTCCTACGATTCATTTAAAAGTCTACGACTTGTAGGTTGAGTCGTCAAAACCGCAAAAACTAATGTTTCACCTTTTTCCCTTCCCGACTTGTCAAAAACCTATTTTCCTACAAAATACAAGCAAAATACCATTAAATCTAATAACAACTACTTAAGACACTCGAAAAACTCCAAGTTTAAAGCATTATAAGTATCGTAAAGCTACTGTACATTAACACCCTCAACTTAAAATCATTGCTTGTCCTCAAGCAACACTACTAACTTTAAATGACATGATGCAAAAGTGAACCCAAAACTCAAGCAATAACATGACATTTTCCCAATAATCAGTCCTCTATTTTCATTTTTTCAGCACAATGTAATCTTTAAGCTCAACAACAAGCTAAAACATGTGGATAATTTTATGACATAGACATACCAATAGATACATTCACATGCACAAATAATAATCACGAAGACACCAACTACTGACAATGTAACTTGTGCCCTCACTTCAAAGAAATCCCTTTGTTCACATAAATATTGATTTATAGCTCAATTTCAGAGGCTCAATATACGCTCACTCTCCCAATTGAATTCAATACAGTACATGCACAATACCATAGACTTACCCTCATTTTCTATACTTAATACTCTCAAACCATTAAATTAAGATTACTATAGGATTTTCTTAGCTTGTAACTCTGGCTTAGGGTTAGGTGTGGTGTATTTGGATTTTAAGTGACTTTTTCGCCCTCCTTGACCCTACAGTGGCCATTTTCGTCTTTTACAACCAATCTGGGGTATCACCTTAATTTTTCTTTTTTCCTCATTTTTCATTAAAGCTCGGGTGTGAATTTGACTTGCTTTTCTTTTTAATTTCATTTCAATTTTTTCTTCAACTTTTCATTCTTTTATTTTTTTATTTTCTTTATTCTGCCACACCATCTTATTTTTCTCTCTCTTCTCAATACATAACTCCTTTCATACCCCTTTTTCTTGTTTTCCTCTATAGTAGACTTAGGCTTTTAGCTTGACTTGAGGTGCACGATATCCAAGGAGAGACGAGTGCCAAAACAAAGGTTTAACAATTATCACGGGGTTAGGTGAATTGAGCAAATTGAAAGAACGGTCTAATTTTGGCTCAACAATTTGGATCGAAAGGAGCATTTTCATTTGGTTGGTTGTTTTTAGGCTTTAGTGGACTCAATTTCAACAACGTTTTATGATGCTTTCCTAATTAATAGTTAAATAATCCTAGCAAGATTAACGGGCCAAGTTTTAGACTGACTTATATTGTACGAATGAGAAATTAATCTCACACACACATGGCACATCATTTCACTACCAAAATTCAATGTATCTGGTTCATGCTTGATTTTAAGCCAAATTATCATATCAGTTCCTATCATGTCATGCAAAGATCCTACATAGTTGACTTACCAATCACACAGATATAGCACAAACACAAAACTTTGAGGGATATCAATTTAGTTACTACCATTATTCTTTTGTATCTAGTGTACTTTTACAATCAACATCCTAACATGCCGGTTCAACAAAAATTAAATAGTTCTTGGGGGAAAAGAACACATGTAAGAAAACCCCAAGGCATGGTCCTAGTGTTAGGGTTATTCAGACTTCACCCTTCACACTCTTAACATATTCACCCACCCCCACAAAAAAGATTGTTCAATATCCCTAATGCATGAAAAATAAAGATTCGAAGGTGAAGACAAATGTGTAGCGTCTAAGCACCGAAAAGTTAGACAAAGTCATGTGGGTCCACTGGTGGGGACCTCAATGCAACAATGTGTGCCTCCAAAGTGGTATGTGGGATTCCATCAGTAACGTCCACTGAAATAATCCGAGGATCACCATTTGTAATGCTCCTCGAAGTCGATGCTTTGACTTCCATTCCACATGCATTTCACAGCCACCCGAGGGGGTCTGCATCACTAAATAAAGTAGCAACAACCTAATCTCCAGCTTCCCTAGGTGAAGATCCATAAGGAAGCAACTGCACCAGCCAATGCATCAATGTCAGCCCAGAGTCTAGCCAACTCAGTCTGGAACCTGCAAGATTTGCACTCGACATAGTCTGGGGTCGGGCAAGCATTCACAACTCAAAGACATATGATTAACGTTTCAAGGACACTTCATCCAATTCTAAGTGTCAACGATCGCTAGTCAGTATAAAACCCAACTGAATGAGTTGGGGTCGAATCCCACAGGGAGTGGTACGTGTTTAAGATTCAATAGTAAAGTGTGAACATGATCAAATCAGTCATAGGAATAGAAGTTTTCGAATAAAGATATCATTCAAATCAGGGGTGACACGAATGTCAAATGGGGGGGGGGTTTGGTTTGAAATTATCAACTACAACAACAACAAACAATACGAAATAATAATAATGAGACGGGTTCTTGGGATGTGATTCAATTATAGGCTAATATAGACAAATGGGCAATTGCAACTATTAGAAAATAGCTAGATATTAGTGAGTAAGCTAAACTATAGGGGAGGTAAACTTTCCCTCGAGCAATTTACCCTGAATCAAGTTGATTTCTCTCGAACTTTGACAAGTATGCAAAATAAGAATAGCCTACACTTTAGTTCATTCACTCTCTCGAGCTGAATGTGTGGAAAAGGGTTTAGGATTCACTCTCTCGATCTGAACCTATGGCAACCCAATACCCACAGACCATCAATCAATAATCTTAGTTTTAAAATCTCTCTCTCAAGCAAGCCAAAAAACACAAGGGTAGAACTGCATTCGCAACTACGATTCTTAAATTAAACCACAATTAATGATTGAACTCACTTCTAAACAACATTTAAACTAACAATTAGCAATACCCATAAGCTAAATCAGCCCATAATCACATAATCACACCACAAAAATTGGGATTTTAGCTAGACATTATAAAAAGATAAAAATCGTTACCAAATTGAATTTCCATCAACTGGGTAAGATTGATTTCGTCTTTACAATGGGCCAAGTTGAAGAATCTCAAAGAACCACTTCCAATTTCTCAAAAGTGAAAAACTTCAATTCTTCAAAGCTAAGGAAAACTAGAGAAAACTTGTCTCACAGTTCAAAACTAAGAAAATTATGAACACATGCACTATTCAGAATGAATAATGATACTAAACTAAATGTTCAAAAGTGTATTTATAGTCACCAAAAATTTGTTGCGAAGAGCCATTCAGCGTAGTAAGTCAGGCTCGCCGATCCACTCAGTGATCCGTCCTTTGGTCAATTCCATCACCCTTCTGCCTTGGCCTTCAACATCCTCAAGGTCTGTAACTTTGGGCGATCCAACACTGTATCGCGGAACAACTCGGCGATCCGCCGATTGCTCTTTTCTCTCGCCAACTTGGTTCTTTCCTTTAGGGCTTGACACACTGGAACTTTAGGCGGTCAAGCCGTCATTCGGCGTCTCGCCAAGTGGACTTAGCGATCACCAGGCTTGCTTTTCTTCATTCTTTCAACTCGCTTTGTTCCTTTTTGCACATTAGTGTCCTTTCTTTATTCCTCAATCCATATACCTGGAAATCAAGGGTTTTACATTAGTTATTGGCACAAAATTAGCATTTGAGGACACTAAATCATTATGAATAAAGCCCTAAATGAGTCCAAATCTCAGACTCATCAACATATATCCTCCATTATGTGGCTTGAGTTTGCTCCGCTACCACAACTTTCGTCCTCATTTCAGACTCCTCATAACTATCCATATGCAAGGTTAAAGAGGATACAATAACTAAGCCATCTAAGTCTTTAGTCGTTAAAACTCAGCTATTGGCAAAGTAGAGAGACCCGAGGTAGTGGGAGTACACGGTGTGCTATCAGTCGAGCAAATATAGATGGAGGACCAGTCCCAACAAGCTCAGTAGTAGTGGCTGGACTATCACCCTCTGCGAGCTGCTTTTATGCAGGGTCCTCACCCATAACCGATATATCAAAGTGGATGCCGCATCTTGATACAGATGGGTCATCCTCATCACGAATCAGACCAATGTCCCCAGTCTTGGTAACCTCAATCAAAGAATCAATTGCTATCACCAGGACAATGGCCTCTCTACATAGTCGAAAGATCAAGCATGCAAACAAAAGGGTAGTGGTTTTTGGAAAAAGTTCTCTCATGGATCTCAATAATCAATACATGGGAAAAGTCAATCTCCTGCCTGGCCATCAAACAAGCTACCATTATTTCCCGATCTAAAGTCAAATGATTGTCTGCCATAGTAGGAGATAGTCTGGAGCAGACAATGGAACACCAAAATTTTGTAGAAAAACTGATTAAAGCCTTAGTTATAGGTGCCAAAAAATCATGAATCCACTCGGCGTCGACACCTTGCTCAGCTAAATATCCGTTTACCCATCTCAGCAATGCTTCTTTCTCATCTGCATCCCTCATGGATGATCTGTTCCGGACTAACTTCATCCGATAGTCAAATTCAACCATATCGATAGGTTGCTAATGTGATGGGCCATAAATAAAATCTCAGATTATGCGCTCTGATAAATCCACAGGAATGTCCTGTATTTATATGGTTAGGAGTGGGAACTGATCCAACTTTTTGACCCTAAATGGTAGGGCATTTTTCACCATAGTTGTGTGAGAGGCATATAACTCCCCACCATGATATCATTATACTTTCCTTATGAGTAAGCCATCCACTCACACCCGTGCCTCCGAAATAACTCATGCATGGATGGTATGGTGTGAAGACTCCCAGTAATAACCCGTGTTCCTCAGTAATAAGTCGGGCATTCTTGTTTTGAATATTTTGGTAGGTTGCATCCAAATAGATATGAAACATGCCTTGGACACACCACCGGTTTGGTTTACTCACAACTCGTACTGGCTGAACAACTTTAGTAGGTGGTGCATCGTCCTCTTCCCTGAATTTGGATGATCTATAATTAAACTCAGAACCAAACTGTGATCCGAAGCCTGACTCAGACTATGAGCTGGATGCCAAC
Organism: Solanum lignicaule; assembly: GCA_029582545.1. Lineage (NCBI taxonomy): Eukaryota > Viridiplantae > Streptophyta > Magnoliopsida > Solanales > Solanaceae > Solanum > Solanum lignicaule. The sequence goes on along the minus strand of JAJOOF010001705.1, from coordinate 30,150 downwards.
TCTTTCTGTAAAGTGACCTGCTGGCTAGAAGTGTTAGCTCCATTTTCATACTAGGGAACTGATCCTCATGGAGGTGCTGCTATGCTGACTGAATCCGAATCACCTCTACATATTTGGTATGTTGCTGTCATTCCCCGAGCCTACACCCTGGACGTGGCCGGAACTAGAGAACCATCACTGGTCCCCAAGTAAACCCTTGGACTAGCTCAATACTCAGCAGAAGACTTACTTAACATAGGAACCCAAATGAAAGTATTAACTTATAAGATCTAATTAATAAATTAACTTAACTCCAAGCAGTCTAAAATACTTAAATAAACATAAGTGTTCAACTCAAAGTCTCCTCAACTACTACTGTATATGAAGCCTATAAATACTATGATGGAAGTCGAGACAAGACCCACGACATCCTAACAATAGTGAAATCTAAATGTGGAACCCTCTAAAAGCAAGGAGGCTTACCAAGATAGCGGGAATGCAATGGGATCAACGAGGTGCCTGTTGATGACCCTGAACAACTGTATCTACATCATGAATAGATGCAGGTCAAATCACCAATATACTTACCTAAACTCAACTGGACTCAACTCAACTCCAATATGAAAGCAACAATAAAAGATGCAATGTAAAAAGCTTTTGAAACAGTAGATAATGGCTCAAAATGTATCAAAATACAATAATAAACTCTTTACTTTTATTTGGGAGATTCTCTAACCGCCAACCATCATTATGAGCTACGTGATGATAAAATATCTTGCCCACGCTTCCAGAACGGTCCTATACCTTGCCGGGGTATATAACTCCTCAACTAAGTGAATTCACTAAGCTATGCTTAAAAGCAATAAGGAATCATCTAAAAAGTATGATCCTTTACCCATGTTGGCATACATAGTTTATGAGGATATTTAGTTGTCTGAACTCATACCCATATCAGTGCTCAATACTTCTCCCAATAATATATAACTCATTCTCAAATGTTTAAAAATATCTTACTCAATTTGAGATAATTACTCAAAAGATTCTCTTAAAAGAGGTAATGCTCAAGACTCATCATAAACTCATTTAAAAATCGATGTTTCTCTCTTTTAAATGTAAATTACTACATACTTGGGAATACTTAGTTCCCTTATACCCATTTTGAAATATGAAACTGAACTCTCCTCATTCTCATACTCATTTACTCAAGTCTTAATTAAAGTTCTAAAAGATTGTAAAAGACTTCTCAAAATGACTCAAAAAGGTTTCTTGAACTTTACTCTTAATCTTTAGTTTAATTTGAAATGAAGATTTAATAGTTATGATTAGGATATATGTAGGATCTCTAAATAATTAATGAAGTCTTGGATAGTTAGTATTAGGAAGAGAACGAAAACTCGACTTAAAGGAACAAGTATGGAACAAAGAACGAAAAAGAAAGTTGTGTGACGCACCTGGTGCATGGGTGGCACGCCGCGTCAGGCCTCTTTTTACTAGGGCTCAAATGATGCGCATTGCAGATGAAGGGCGCCAACCCTTATGGTGCCTTGGGGGTGCGATTCCCCAACCCAAACCCAGAACTTTTAAAGAACTCTCTCGCTCAAATTCAAGGCCTAACTCATCTAGAATCGAAACGTTTCCTCCCAACTTGTTTGGATTCATAAACTCAACACAAATTCAATGAAAACCTACACAAAATCCATCAAGAACAACACTCATTCGCAAGATCCTCACCTCAATAACTCAACAAGACTCCATTGTTAGAGAATGAAGCTAAAATTTCAAGAATTTCTCTGGAATTCAAATTCAATCAACTTCAAGAATGAATTTATGGATGAATTCACATGATTGGCATGAGGGAGAAAAAACCCAATACTATGAAATCTTACATACCTCGAAGAACACTTGTTCTTTGAGAAATCCCCAAGTTCTTGAAAGAACACATGAAACCCTTCTCCTTTCTCCTCTTGAACTTACTCTAAAATATCTAAATGCTTTTGGAATGTCTAAAATTGACTGAGTCTGATTAGACCTCTTAACTTGGGTGGGTAAAACTTGGGTAGGCCTTTAGGGGTAAGGAAAAGATCAAAATACCCTTCCTTAAAATGGATGAAATGCCTTCACTAGAGTGGCTACACTCAAACAGGAATAACTCCTTCATCCAAGCTCGGAAATTAGCTAACTTGGCGGTGTTGGAAAGAGGACTTAAAGACCTTCGATTTGATATCTCATGGGTAACCTAATTTCTTATGTGCTAAAAGTTATGTTTTTTTGAAGTTGACCCAAAACTCAGAATTGAAGAGTAACTTGTACGAATCTCAATTTAGCTCTTTCGAAGTCCGAGGTGTTACAATATTTCCCCCTTGGGAACATTTTTCCTTGAATGAGATCACTCTAAGTAGAACAGGGTGTGGGGAAACATCTAACACTCAACATGCAATTTACATAACCCAGCATATCAATTTAAAGAGTTATTGACAAAAGTTATTGCCTTGTTCTAGGACTGGTTCATAAGGAAAGAGATGATGGTATCTCTTCTTCATATCCTCCTCAGCTTCCCAAGTAGCTTCTTCAACAAATTGATTCCTCCAAACGACTTTGACTGATGCAATTTCCTTGGTCCTCAACTTGCGAACTTGGCTATCAAGAATCTGAATGGGAACCTCTTCATAGGATAGGCTGTCCTTAACACCAAATTTCACAATAGGCAAAATGAGTGAAGGATCGCCCATACACTTTTCAATATGGAAATGTGGAACACCGAATGGATTGCTGTTAACTCTAACGGTAGCTCCAATTCATAAGCCACATTTCCAACTGTGTTGGATATCCGATAAGGACCAATATATTGATGACTGAGTTTCCTTTTCTTGCCAAATCTCATTACACCCTTCATGGGTGAAACCTTCAAGTAAACCCAATCATCCACCTCAAACTCTAAGTCTCTTCTCCTAACATTTGTATAGGATTTTCTGACAAATTTATGCTGGTTTTAACTATTCCTAAATAATCTTCACCTTCTCCATGGCTTTATGAACCGAATCGAGTCCCATCAACTCAGCTTCACCAACCTCGAACCAACCAATTACAGATCTACATCTCCTCCCATAAAAAGCCTCAAAAGGATCCATCTGAATACTGGAGTGATAGCTATTGTTGTAAGCAAACTCTATAAGAGGAAAGTGGTCATCCCAATTACCATTAAAGTCTATGACACATGCCCTCAACATATCCTCTAAGGTCTGGATTGTTCGCTCCGCTTGACCATCAGTCTGAGGATGAAAAGCAGTACTCAAATTTACCTGCGAACCCAAACCTTTCTGGAAAGACTTCTAAAACTGTGTGGTGAATTGTGCACCTCTATATGAAATAATGGAAATAGGACTTCTATGAAGTCGGACTATCTTTTGAATATATAATCTAGTGTAATCTTCTACTGAATTGGTAGACTTTACCGACAAGAAATGGGCTGACTTAGTTATCCGATCTACAATCACCCAAATCGAATCATGTTGCCCGCGAGATCGCGACAAACTTGTAATGAAATCCATATTGATCATCTCCCACTTACATTTCAGAATATCTATATTTTGAGCCACACCACCGGGCCTTTGGTTTTCTACCTTGGCTTGTTGACAATTTGGGAACTTGGCAACGATATCTGCATTAGACCTCTTCATATTACTCCACTAATAGACTTCTCTCAAGTCACAATACATCTTTATAGAGCCGGAATGGATTAAATATGTGGAACTATGAGCTTCTTCCATGACCCTGTCTTGGAGCTCATCAACCTTTGGCACACACAGTCTACCTTGATACCTCAACATACCATCTCCCTTTTGTTCAAAAGCCATCACCTTTTTCTTATGAACATTCTCCTTTAATTCAAGAAAAACAGGGTTTTGGTCTTGTTTCTCCTTCACCTCAGACACTAGTGATGATTCAACCCCATTCATCACCATCACTCCGACCTTCATTGGAATCTAAAAACCAGATTTCGAATTGCTTAAGTCTATGAACATCTTTGTCCAATTCTTTCTTGCCTTCCTCAACATGGGTAGTACTTCCCATAGATAACATGCTCAAAGCATCAACAACAACATAAGCCTTACCTGGGTGATAGAGGATATTCATGTCATAATCCTTGAGTAACTCTATCCTGCACATTTGGCTGCGATTAAGCTCTTTCTGACTGAAAACATACTGAAGACTCTTTTGATCGGTGAACACATCTACATGAACACCGTAGAGATAGTGACACCATATTTTAAAAGCAAATACTACAGTAGCCAACTCGAGATCATGAGTTGGGTAATTCTTATCATGAATCTTAAGATGTCTGGAGGTATAGGCTATAACCTTACCATTCTGCATCATTACATAACCAAGTCCAACTCTGGACGCATCACAATACACAACAAAGCCTTGTGTACCCTCCGGTAAGGTCAACATTGGGGCAGTAGTTAACCAATTTTTCAATTCCTGAAAGCTTTTCTCAAAAGCTTTAGACTATTGAAACTTCACTGTCTTATGAGTTAATTAGTCAATGGGGATGGAATAGATGAAAACCCCTCGACAAACCTTCTATAATAACTAGCCAATCCCAAGAAACTCCTTATATCAGTTGGAGATATAGGTCTGGGCCAGCTCTGTACTGCTTCAATCTTCAGAGTGTCAACTTGAATCCCTTCACCAGACACAATGTGGCCTAAGAATGGCACGAACTCAAGCCAAAACTCACACTTAGAACATTTGGCATACAACTCTTTATCTTTAAGAGTTTGGAGGACTACTCTGAGATAACAAACATGTCAAGATATGGCTTAAATACTCTGTTAATAAAATCCATGAGCACTGCATGAGCATTAGTCAAGACAAAAGACATAACAAGACTCATAGTGACCATAACGACCCTTGAATGCTGTCTTCAAGATATCATTTTCTCTTACTCTCAACTGATGATAACCAGACCTGAGATCTATCTTAGAAAAACAAGTGGCACCCTAGAGTTGATAAAAAAGATAATCAATTCTCGAAAGAGGATAATTATTCTTTATAGTGACCTTGTTCAACTGGCGGTAATCTATGCACATTCTAAGAGAACCATCTTTCTTCCTCACAAATAAGACTGAAGCGACCTAAGTCAAATAAAACCTTTATCAAGAAGTTCTTTCAACTGCTCTTTTAACTCAACTCACTCACAACAGGAATAGACTAAATAGATGGTGTCTCAACATTAGAATCATTAACTCGGACTAAGTGATAGATGAACCCCTTAGAGACAACTTTCTGACCTTAAGGTATGAAATGAAACGACCCTTAGGCATTGTTGAACTACTCCTCCACTCTAGAACAGGCTCATTAGGAAACTAAACCTTTACTACTCGAATTCTACAATCAACTAAGGCATAAAAAACATGAAGCCAATCCATACCTAGAATAACATCAAAGTCCACCATGTCTAGCTCGGCTAAGTCAGCCATGGTGTCCTTGTGTTTGAGAGATATCACACAATCACGATAAAATCTCTTGGCTAGAATAGACTCACCAACATGTATGGAAACACTGAAGGGCTCAAGAAGTCGTTCGAGAAGAATTTCGAATCTCATAGGTATATACGGAGTCACAAAAGATAGACTCGCACCAGGATCAAGTAATGCATACACATCAAAAGTAAAGACTTTTATCATACTAGTGATAACATCAAGTGAATTCTCCTGCTCTTGGGGAATGATGATAACATACATACGGTTTGTTCCTCCGCCTGTCCTTGAAGTAGCTCCTCTAGGTGTAGCTCTATCTGTCGGAGCCGCTGAAGAAGATTGGGCTCTATTGCCCCCATTACCATTACCCTACCTGTTCTTAGGGAGATCTCTCATGAAGTGACCTATTTGACCACACTTGAAGCAGCCATTGGAGCCCTAATCACACGTTCCTGGGTGGTTTCTACCACACTTAGCACATGTAGGAGTCCAGTTGGCCCCTTGTGCCACACTAACCTGAGTTTGAGTGGGTCGAGCTCTAAAGTTTTGCAAATTTTGATTCTTGAACTAACCTCTGTTCTTTGGTGCAGGTGCACTAGAAGATGATGGAGCAGGCTCGGTTGGTCTTTTCTGAGATGATGACTGATTCACATTCCTAGTTTCCTACTGCCCAGACTCATTACCTGTTGTCATAGCCCTCTTGTTTTGTAATTCTCCCTATTCTTCATCTTATATTCCTCAACCTGTTGCACATGGATAATAATCCTTGCTATGTCCATATCCCCTATCAACATAGCAGCCTTACCCTCTTTTCTTGACAAGCATGATATCCCAGACACAAATAGACTCATCCTACTTCTCATATCAACAACCATCTCCAGAGCATAAAGGGACCGTTGAGTGAACTTGAGGCTGTACTCATGCACACTCATGGACTCCTATTTAAGAGTGAGAAATTCTCTTACCTTTGCATCTCTCAGCTCACGTGGAAAGAAGCGCCCTAGGAAAGCACTTTCAAATATAGTCCAACTCATAATTGGTGCCCCTTCAACCATGCTCTTCTTCCATTGGTCGTACCAAATCCTAGCAACACCCTTGAGCTGGTATGTAGCTAACTCCAGACGCTCACCATCAACAACATGAATAACCTCAAATACCTTCTGCAGCTCCTCACAAAGTTCTCCGGATCCTCAGTGACATTTGACCCTGTGAATTTTGGGGAATTCATCCTCAATAACTCACGGATACTAGATGTATTAACCACATTTTGATGAACCACTCTTTGTTGACCAGCTTAGTTTGCCACAACTTTACTCAACATCCAGATAGCATCCCAAAACTCAGCATTTGTGACCTCTCCTTTAGGGGGTTGCACTTCTGGTGCATTAGGTACCCCTTGGTCTTGTGGATCAATATTTCTCTTTGCAAGACGACCTCAAACAACTCTTCATAGAGACATGATCCGAAAAGATACGTGTAAGCATGACTTAGAAGGAAACCTTTATAGAGTTGAACTCTATCTCACGAAACAGAGTAAGAAGGAAGTGAATGTTTCCTATATGTTGTAGCCTCCGAATTATAGCTATGCGCACTTCATACCGATAACAAGGACTTTACAGACACAACTTCATAGACACCCTAGGACTCTTGAACTCTGTGCTCTGATACCAAGTTTTTCACGCCCCGATCCTACACCCTAGACGTGATCGGCACTTCAGAACCATCGTTGGTCCCCAAGCAAACCCTTGGCCTAGCTCAATACTCAGCGGAAGACTTACTCAACAACATAGGAACTCAAATGCAAGTATTAACCTATAAGATCTCATTAATAAAGTAACTTAACTCCAAGCTGTCTGAAATACTCAAATAAACATAAGTGTTCAACTCAAAGTCTTTAAAACATCAACAAGGGAAATGGGAAAAGACTTTTCAACTAATACTGTCTATAAAGCGTCTAAATACTATGATGGAAGTCGGGACAAGACCCACGACATCCTAACAATACTTAAATATAAATGTTTAACCTTTCGGAATCTAGGAGGCTCACCAAGCTAGCTGGATTACAATGGGATCAACGAAGCGCTTGTTTATGACCCTAAACACCTTTATCTGCTCTATGAAAATATGCAGATCGAATGATGTCAGTACATTGAATGTACAAGCATGTAAGGGGAAAACTGAAACATTAAGATATATGTATAGCTAAATTGATAACTCGGGAAGACATACTCACCTCAACTCAACTCAAATCCAATATGAAAGCAACAATACAAGACGCAATATAAAAAACTTTTGAAAGCATAGACAATAGCTCAGAATGTATCAAAATACAATAATAAACTCTTTACTCTTATTTGATAGATTCTCTAATCGGCAACCATCATTATGAGCTACGTGATGATACAACGTCTCGCCAACGCTGCCAGAATTGTCCTATACCTTGTCGGGAGTATAGAACTCCTCAACTAAGTGGATTCACTAAGCTATGCTTAAAAACAATAAGGAATCATCTAAAAAGTATGATCCTTTAACTATGTTGGCATACATTATTTATGAGGATATTGAGTTGTCTGAAATCATTCCCATATCGGTGCTCAATACTACTCCCAATAATATATACCTCATGCTCAAATGTTTAAAAACATAACTCTTCCTCAATTTGAGATAATTACTCAAAAGATCCTCTTAAAAGAGGTAATGCTCAAGACTCATCATAAACTCATTTAGAAATTGGTGTTTCTCTCTTTTAAATGTAAAAGTAATATGTACTTGGGAATACTTAGTTCCCTTATACCCATTTCGAAACATGAAACTCAACTCTCCTTATTTACTTAAGTCTTAATTCAAGTTCTAGAAGATTGCAAAAGACTTCTCAAAATGACTCGAAAAGGTTTGTCGAACTTTACTCTTAATCTTTACTTTAATTTGAAATGAAGATTTAAGAGTTATGATTAGGATATATATAAGATCTATCAAGGATTAATAAAGGCTTAGATAGTTAGTATTAGGAAGAGAACGAAGAATGGAAAAGAAAGTGTCTTGACGCCCCTGGAGCATGGGTGGCATGCCACGCTAGGCATCCTTCTAATGGGGCTCAAATGAGGTGCACTACAGGCATATGGTGCCAGCCGTCCTGGTGCCTTGGGGGTGCGATGCCCCAGCCCAAACCCAAAACTTTTGACCTGCTTTCTTGCTCAAATTCAAGGCCTAACTCATCTAGAATCGAATGGTTTCTTCCAAACTAGTTTGGATTCATAAAACCAACACAAATTCAACGAAAACCCACCAAAATCCATCAAGAACAACACTAATTCGCAAGACCCTTACCTCAAGAACTCAACAAGACTCCATTGTTAGAGAATGAAGTTAAAACTTCAAGAACTTCTCAAGAATTCAAATTCAATCATCTTCAAGTACGAATATATGGATGAATTCACATGATTGGCGTGAGGGAGAAAAAACTAAACACTATAAAAGCTTTCATACTTTGAAGAACACTTGTTCTTGGTGAAATCCCCAAGTTCTTGAAAGAACGTTTGAAACCCTTCTCGTTTCTCCTCTTGAACTTGCTCTAAAATCCCTAAACGCTTTTGAAATGTCTAAAATTGACTTAGTATGATTATACCCCTTAACTTAGGTGGGTAAAATGTGGGTAGGACTTTAGGGGTAAGGAAAAGACAAAAATACCCTTCCATAAAATAGATGAAATGCCTTAACTAGAGAGGCTGCACTCAAATAAGCATAACTCCTTCATCCGAGCTCAAAATTTGGCAAACTCAGTGGGGTTGGAAAGAGGACACAAAGACCTTCAATTTGATATCTCCTGGGTCACCTAACTTCTTATGTGCTAAAAGTTATGGTCTTTTGAAGTTGACCTAAAACACACAATTGAGGAGTAACCTGTACGAATCTCCATTTAGCTCTTTCGAAGTCCGAGGTCTTACATTTTCCTTTTCATCCGGGATTATTTGGGTGAACCCTCTCCCAATTTCGGATTGTATTCCAAACCACTTTATTCATCATTTGCATATTCATCCCACAACTGATATGTTGAAGTAGCCCGCGCTCGGAAAGAAGTTGCGGTGGACTTGCCCCCACTTCGTGAATTTCCTTTTGGAGGTATTGTACATGTGGAAGACTCATTAGTACCATAGACAGACTAAAGGAAAGAAGAAAGTTTAAAATAAAACAAGGAAACCAAAACAAAAGTTGCGGGAAATGCGCTATTTTTGGTCCTACGGTAGGGTTCCTATGCATTGTAGAAGTTTTTACCAGCCGTAGGACCCAACCGTATAAAAGGAAGTCAAATTTTACTTATTAAAGTTTGAACTACGGTTTGACAGTACATTCTCAAAATTTCTACGGATGTAGGCCAACTTGTAGTTCCTAACTTAGGCTACTGGTTTGTGCCTTTTAGGACTATGAGGCTAATCTATGAGCCGTAAAAGATTCTACGATTTGTAGATAAAATCCATACAAACATAGGTGAAACATAGGAAACATTAATCATTTAAGACATACTATAAGGGGAAACTATAGATCGTAGAAATTTCTACGGGACATAAGAGATCCTCGTAGGTCACAAAACGCCAGACCAGTGTGCCAAAATCACACCCGATTCTGATTTATTTCCACTAACAACCCAATCGAAACAATTTCTAACACGAATAATCATGAAATATTATAAACAAACCCATGAAACTATCATTCCTTTAATTTAAATAAGTATCTGAATCTTAACTTAAACAATTAAAACTCTACGTCAAGTTACAACTCAAAACTTCAACCAAAATCGGTAGTTTAGGATATGCATCCTTATTAGTGAAATTGAGGTTGTGTGAATGTGTTTTATTTTTACTCCGACTCAAATCCTTTACTCCGACTTGCTGTGACCACAACCCGTGACAGTGATGTAGTTAGGGGAAAACGAAAAATATTGAAGAAGAAGGGGAAAATGATGGAGATGATGGGTTAATTTTATGGTGTGGTGGATGATGAAAGGGTAGGAAGTTTTAGGGGATGTTACAACTTTAGGATGAAGGGAAATGAGGAATGAATTTTAAAATTGAACAGTTTTATTTAGAAGGGTCGCGGGTCGGATATTTAATTTAAGCGTACTGGGCTTGACGAAATCCCGTCTACGTGTCGTAGGACTTCCTACAATTTGTAAAAGACTTCTGTAGTTGGATTCTATTCTTACAACAAAATCAAAAAATTACATGGAGTCTACAAGTACAGACTACATACCGTATACATTTTTACGGTTCGTACTATGTACTCGTAGACTTAAAGTTGCAGTTGTATGGAGACTTAAATTCTACGGTTTGTCAAATTAACTCGTAGATGGGACCCATAGAAAAAGTCATTCATTATTATCATATTGCTAAGGTTCTACGAATAAGTCTTGCAGTCCATAGAAATTCCTATGACCCATAGGACCCATCCGTAGGACCCTCTGCACTTTAAATTTTTTCCAATTTATTCTTTCTTTCATGCACATGTAGCAAACATTTGGCCTTCCTTTGACATTTTCTTGATACTATTTTGACACGGACCCTAAGTTAACCTATTCTAGCCTAAAAATCAAAACTAAAAATAGAAAACTTCATAAATAGATAAATTTACATCTTGGGTTGCCTCCTAAGCAGTGCTTGATTTAATGTTGTGGCACGACACAAACTCACTGATTACTTAGACTTCTTCGGGATCCAATTCTTCAATCTCTTCTTTGACTTCCTCAGGCTGTCCCAAGTAGATTTTTATTCTTTGGTTGTTCACCTTGAACCTTATTCCCTCATCATTCTCAAGTTCAACCGCTCCATGTGAAAACACTTGCACTACTCAAAATGGTCCCATCCACTTTGATTTGATCTTGCCAAGAAATAAACGGAGCCTTGAATCAAAGAGAAAGACCAAATCACCTGATGGAAATTCATGTTTTTTGATATTTTGATCATGGTACTTCTTCATCTTTTCTTTGTACAACGTTGAACTTTCATATGCTTTCAGGCATAGTTCATCAAGTCCATTCAGCTCATTTAACCTTTGATTTGTTGCATTACCCTAATCCAGATTCAACTTCTTGAGTGCCTACACAACTTTGTGCTCCAGCTTTACAGGCAAGTTACAAGAATTCCCTAACACAAGTTTGTAAGGAGACATACACATATGGGAGTCTTGAATGCACTACGATATTCCTATAGAGCATTATCAAGATTTCTTGACCAATTAGTTCTGTTCGCATTCAGAGTCTTTGCAAAGATTTTCTTTATCTCTCCATTTGACACTTTAAATTTCCCACTAGATGGCGGATTATAAAGAGTTGCTACGCTATGCTGAACACCATACTTTTGAAGCAACACTTTGAACAACTTATTACAAATGTGAGAACCTCCATCGCTGATAATCGCCCCTGGTGTACTAAAATCTGGAGAAGATATTCTTTTTCGGGAATGCAATAACACTCTTTAGTTCATTGTTTGAAATCACAACAAATTCCACCCATTTAGATACATAGTCAACCGCTACAAGTATGTACTTCATCCCATTCATACTCACAAATGGACCATAATGTCAAGGCCCCAAACACCAAACAATTTAATCGCCAAAATAGGAGTAAGTGGGAGCTCTTGCTTCCTTGAAATACCTCCTTCTCTTTTACATCGATCACAAGACTTGAAAAAATCATGAGCATCTTGGTGGATGTTAGGCCAATAATACCCACATTTCAAGATCGTATGAGTAGTCCGGATACTACTATAATGACCACCAATATGAAATAAATGACAAGCTTCCAATATACTCATCATCTCAACCTTAGGAACACAACCACAAATAATCCCATTGGCGTAAACACGAAATAGATAAGGCTTTTCACAGAAAAACTTTTTCTCATCAAATATGGATGTTCTTCGTTGGTGGAACGACAAATTCGAAGGCACAACATCACTTGCCAATTAAGTAGGGAAAACTATGAATCAAGGGATAAGATCTAAAGAATGAGCCAAAACCTGTTCGTCTGGAAACGTATCTTCAATTTCAATGCCATCAGCTAACTTCAATATTGCTTCTTCTTCTAATCTGTACAACTGATCAACAACTTAATTTTGTGGTCCTTTTCCATCTTTCACTTCAAAGTCAAATTCTTGCAACAACAACACCCATCTAATTAGTCTTGGTTTAGCATCCTTCTTTGCCATAATATATATCAAAGCTGCATGGTAAGTGTGCACAAAAACTTTAGTGCCAAGCAAATAGGATCTAAATTTTTTGAACGCGAAGGCTACAACAAGTAATTCTTGTTCAGTGACAATGTAATTCTTTTGAGCAACATTCAGGGCTTTGCTCACATAATATATGGGATGCATAATCTTCTCATGTCTTTTCCCTAATACTACGCCAAGTGCCACCCCACTGGTATCACACATAACTTTGAATAGTTGTCCACAATTCGGTGAAATAATGATCGGTGCAGAAATCAACTTCTCTTTCAACCCTTCAAATGCTTTCAGATAAGAATCATTAAACTTGAACTTTGTCTCCTTTTCAAGTAACTTGCACAATGGGTGCACTATTTTTGAGAAATCTTTGATAAATATCCGATAAAAACCAACATTCCCAAGAAAGTTTCTAACACACTTTACAGAGATAGGTAGGGGCAACTTTTCAATTACCTTGATCTTCACTTTATCAACCTCAATGCCGCAACCTCCAATCGGGTAGCCCTCACATCAACAGAATGGGCTAAGTGCCCCATTTTCAGGATCATGACCTGAGTAATCCTAGGAGGCTGGGGAGTAGTAGAAGCACTAGGAGCCTGGGAGGAAGTGGAAGCAGGTGACCTGAAGGCCCGGAGGCTGGAGTAGGCAAAGATGCCTCTGCAGGTATAGAATCAACATCCACCTCTGGGATGCATCCACCGGAGCTGCTCTCCTTCTGTCTGCCTCCTCCCGAGTGTACTCGGCTTCAATGCGCTGGATGTCAGTGGAAGATGTAGGAGTTACCTCGATATCCCTCATCTCATCACGAGGAATTCCATAATGCCAGCACAACTCTGTAATCAAGATCGGAAAGGGAAGGGACGTTTGGTACTGCTTGGCCCTCATGACCATCTCCTGCTCCATGATGATTCCCAAGTTGATGCTCCTCTGGGCTATTATAGATTCGAGACAGGCCATCTTTGGGTGGCGAAGGATAGACTCATTCTGCGAAGGCATGATAGAGCTGCTGATGAACCCGAACCAGTATCGAGCGACAACATTCAGCTCCTTCTTCTCTATGGGAGCTCCTGCCTCAATCCACCTCGGGGTGGTATAAGAAATCAAGGGTGCAAGCTAGACCTTTAAGTTATTCAGGGACTGCGATGTAGCCAATCCCTCATATGCATGCGCAAAACATATAGTGCCGTCAAGTATAGTATTAATGTGATTGCTACTACACCCTACTGCTTTTCCTCGGACCATAACAAAATTCACTGGTCTGAAAGCACTGGCCTTCTTCTTGCCCTTAGGCACCAGGTCACCGTATGATTTGTAAAATTCCCGGACCGATGTAGGAATATAAGGGCCTCGGGGTCTGGTGAACTGCTCGAACCTGTGAAACTGGAGAGTGCCCCTCAGGGTGGAATATCTACCCACTAAACCCTCTGTGGATAGCAGCTTCTCCTCGAGAATTGTCCTCAACCCGTCAGCCTTTAATCTGTTGAGTAGTCGGGGATGAGGACCTTGTACTGGTGGTGCTGGAACCACAGTTGGTGCCGGAGCTGGCACTGTATCAGCTGTATGAGGGGTGGCCTCTGGAACTCTTGACGAATCTAGGTGAGACCTAGCACGAATCTTTGCCGCCGGGACTGTAGAGGATGGTCATCCTCCGGCTCAGAAAATGCAGCTTGAGATTCAAAGGATTTTCCCTCGTTGCCGGAGTTGTGCTCCGGAACCTCAGATACGAGCTTCTTGCCCTTGCCTTTTCCTTTCTTTGGAGTGGCCTTCTTTCAAGTTTGAGACAGACTTACTGAACCGATCGGCGAGTCGCCGAATCACTTAGGTGAGCCAGATTGGGCTTGTCGAAATGATTGGCTCAAAATATTTATTAGAAAATTTGCCTGTTGGCGATGGGAAGGCCTACTCGGCGAATCGCTGACATTATTCGGCTAGCACAGATTAGCCCGCTGAAAATTACAATGCATTTTAGGGGTTAAGGGAGCAGAAAGGGCGATTAAGGAGACTTTCAGCAAGTCGCCGAGTGCACTCGGTGAGTTCAGACTTATTGTCAAAAGTTACAGAACCAAACTCAACATAAGCATGAAATTAAAGGTGATAAAGAGGGATTCGGCGAACCGCCGAGTGGTTCGGCGCTCTCGACTCAGCTTGCCAAACTGCCCAACGTGCCATTTTCAACCTCGACTTCCAAAATCAACCCTGTAGCCTCTGAACAAAATAAAACCATGCACTATTTTAATTAGACTCAGACCCATGCCACCGGGGTACTCAGATTTTCTGCGGTTTGGCCAAAATTGGCCATTTGATGACTTTAGCCCTAAGAATGACATCAAACGCTTCATCATTGGGCAAAGCACGTTATTTAGCACAACTTGGGTTACTCAGACTTCACCCGACTAGACCCAACAACAATTAAGCACAACCCAACAATTTATGATCAATTTTAAGGCACGAAACTCGGGAAATTAACAATTAGGCATTTTAGGCATGACAATGAAATTAAAGCAGGCACACAAGCACATATTTACGATTTCAGAGAGGCCCAACACACATCAATAAGAACAATACAATTTCAAATGAGGCTAATCGATAACTACGAGTTTGGGGTTCGGAAAACCAACCTTTAATGCCGAATATAAGAATTTGTAAAGCTAGGCAGCAAAGTATCCAACTCCAAACACATATTCAATGACTAGAAAGTGGTAAAAATGCAAAAATATCAAAAATATAGTGCTAGTGTGATTGTATGACGTTAAAAAGTGAGGGAATGTGAAAGAGTTTGAACTTTTAAACCTTTGGCCTTTTAAAACCGTTCAGTTCGCGCCCTTTGGGCGATATTAGTCGACCTCGCTAAACCACTCGGCGACACGCCGACTGGTTACTTACCTTGCCGATTTTTACTGGACCTCCACTTAATGTGGGGGTCCAAACGGCTGACAAAGTTGGGGTTGCCGATCTGTTCGGTGATTCGCCGACTTATCTATGGGCCCACCGAGTTTTACAGACTCCAATTGCATAATTTCTTGAGTCCAATGGCGGTCCAAGTCGGGCTCGCCGACCTCCTCAGCGAGTCGCCGACTGGACTCTTGGCTTACCAACTTGCAGATTTCAAACACATTCAACTTTTTCACCTGGACAACCAACATACGATTATTCCATAAACAAAAATAAAGCAATAAAATCTTGGGTTGCCTCCTAAGAAGCGCCTTAGTTAACTTCGTGGCACGACGCAAGTCCCCATTCAACTTTGATTCATGGGGTTTGCCCTAGTGTCACTAGGCAGCCCCCTTTTTGTCTTGGGTAGAGACGAGACAACATATGACCCATTTGGGTCTCCAGTAGCTGAATAGACATGGAATGAGAAGCAGTCATCTGATTCAACAGTGAGACATTCTCTTTTATCTCTTTCAAAACTCTGTCGTGATCTTCGTCTTTGTGGAGAATGAGTGAGAGTATCTCTTCTACTTGTCCATCCTCATAGTCCTTGGCTTTCTACACTCATGAGGAGGAATGTACCTCTCTTTCTTTTTGTACAGTGCTTCAAATTCCATGATCTTTTTGGCCAAGAGATCCAGCCGAGTCAACAGTGTGGCCAAATCCCGGTCCTTCTCTGTCTCTTTGTTGGTCTTAGTCATGTGATCAAAGAGTTGGGCTTCTATTGCATAGGGTAGTCATATGAGACCACCTGGAGAAAGTTGGTCAGCCACTACTCCGTTCTCAGGACCAAGACCTCTATAGAAGCAGTCTAGTAACATTTTATCTGAGATTCCATGAGTTGGGCATTGCAGCAATATTGTCTTAAATCTCAGCCACAACTCATGGATTGACTCACCATCAAATTGCCTGAAATTTAGGATGCTATCCTTAAGAATCATCATTTTTGAAGGAGGGTGGTCCACTTGGTTACCGTTGCTGCAAGACATGCTCCTTTCTTCTGTTCTAAACAAGCAACATACAAACAAAAACTGAAAGTAAGTAGATTCAACTATGACTAAAAAGAACAAAATTCAACTTTACCAAAAAGATTCTCAAACAACACCACTCCCCGGCAGCGGCGCCATTTTGATTATTTAATGTTTCAAAGACACTTCATCCAATTTTAAGCGTCAACGGTCGTTAATCAGTATATAACCCAACTAAATGAGTTGGGGTCAAATCCCACAGGGAGCGGTACGTGTTTGAGATTCAATAGGGAAGTAAGAACATGGTCAAATTAGTCATAGGAATAGAAATTATCGAATAAAGACAATATTCAAATCAGGGGGTGACACGAAAGTCAAATGGGGGGTTTTAGTTTGAAATTATCAACTACAAACATCAATAAACAATATGAATTAACAATAGTGAGACGGGTTCTTAGGATGTGATTCGATTATAGCTAATATAGACAAATGGGTAATTGAAACTATTAGAAAATAGCTAATTATTAGTGAGTAAGCTAGACTATAGAGGAGGTAAACTTTCTCTCAAACAATTTACCCCGAATCAAGTCAATTTCTCTCGAACATCAACAAACATGCAAAATAAGAATAACCCACACCTTAGTCTATTCACTCTCTCGAACTGAATGTGTGGAAAAGGGTTTAGGATTCACTCTCTCGAGCTGAACTCATGACAACTTAATACCACAAACCATCATTCAATAATCTTAGTTTTAAAACCTCTCTCTTGAGCAAGCCAAAAACATGAGGGTAGAACTGCATTTGCAACTACAATTCTTAAATTAAACCATAATTAATGATTGAACTCACTTCTAAATAGCATTTAAACTAAAAATTAGCAATACCCATAAACTAAATCTGCCCATAATCACATAATCACACCCCAAGAATTGGGGTTTTAGCTAGACATCATAAAAAGATAAAAATCGTTACCAAATTGAGTTTCCATCAACTGGGTAATATTGATTTCATCTTTACAATGGTCCAATTTCAAGAATATCAAAGATTCACTTCCAATTTCTCAAAAGAGAAAAACATCAATTCTTCAAAGCTAAGGAAAACTAGAGAAAACTTGTCTCACAATACAAAACTTAATAATAGACTAAGATATTATGATATGAGATACTAAACTAAATGTTCAAAAATGTATTTATAGTTGCCAAAAATGTGTTGCAAAGAGTCACTCAGCGAAGTAAGTCGGGCTCGCCGAACCACTTGGCGATCCGCCCTTTGGTCATTTCCATCGCCTTTCTGTCTTGGCATTCAACAACCTCAAGGTCTTCAACTTTGGGCGATCTAGCTTTGCATCGCGGAACCATTCATTGATCCACCGACTGCTCCATTCTCTCGCCAACTTGGTTCTTTCTTTCAGGGCTTGGAACACTGGAACTTTAGGCGGTCAAGTAGCCATTTGGCGACTCGCCAAGTGGACTTGGCGATCACCAAACTTGCATTTCTTCATTCTTTCAACTCGCTTCGTTCTTTTTTGCAAATTAGTGTCCTTGATTTGTTCCTTAATCTATATACCTGGAAATTAAGGGTTTTAATTAAGTTATTGGCACAAAATAAGCATTTGAGGACACTAAACCTATATATATAAAGCCCTAAATGAGTCCAAATATCATACTCATCAATATTCCACTCCATCAAGTGCAACAACTAACTCATCGTACTCCTAAATTTGCTTTCCATAAAACGTTATGATCACAACCGCTAATGCTTCAAAACCTAATCTCCCTTCAATTGACACTTCTGATTGCTCCTTAACAGTCAAATTCACTAGGTATACTACTTTAAGATCACTTTGATGCTTCATTGATTCGCAAATATTAAATCTTACTTCCTCATTATTCAATTAAAATTTCATCTGCCCTCTCTCCATATCAACTAAAGCACGTCTAGTAGCAAGGAATAGTCTTCCTAAGATGATAGGCACTTCAAAGTTAACATTGTAGTCTAAAATCACAAAATCCACCAAAAATATTAATGCCTCAACTTTGAATAGAACATCTTGTAGAACCCCAATTGGTTTCTTTATAGTACAATCAACCATTTGTAGCCGCATTACAGTTGGTTTGGGGGATCCCAAACCTAACTTCTTGAACACAAATAACAACATCAAATTAATGCTAGCACCTAATTCACATAGGGCCTTAGCAAAGTTTAACACACAAAATAGTACATGGAATGGTAAACGCTCCAAGATCCTCCTTCTTTTGCACTAACGATCTAGTAGCAATAACACTGCAATGCTGCAACTTATCACCCCCTTCAAAATTGACGACCCTATGTTTCGTCATTAGATATTTCCTAAACTTAGCATTGCCCGACATCTGTTTTAGTGCTTCAATCAAAGAAGCATTTATCGAGAGTTATTTCAACTTGGAGATGAACATATGATATTCCCCTTTCTCAGTTTTCTTGACCAATATTTGAGGGAAAGAAGGCGGAGGTCTGGGCATCAGAATGATCTTTTGAGTAACTTCGACTTCTTTCTCACTTTGAATTTTAGGATGTTCACCTTCTTTGAATTTAGCCTCTTCCGGTTCCTTAGCATTTTTCATCTCAGTCGGTATATGAGGGTCAATAGTCTGTTTTCTACTTTGAGTATTGATTCCCATGCATTGTGTATCATTTTTGGGATTTTGGACAGTATTGCTGGAAAGTGTTCCTTAGTGGTGTGGATTCGTGTTCAAATATAGTTGACTTAACTTTTTCTCAATCTGTTTAATTGACAATACATGTGAATCTACCTTTGCTCGATAAATCAGTTCGCATCTCTTTCACATTGTCATCTATCGAGTGAAACCGTTTTCATCATCTTAGACATCATATGCTTAATGTGATTAAAACTTTATCCTCTATTTCGATTCCCTGATGTAACATATGTGATAACACTCAAACTACTCCTCTAAACTAATCTAAAAGAGTAGGAGGCCGTCGTCAATAAAAAAACACAACTAAGAGTTGGGGTCGAATCCCACAAAACAATTTGCCGGCGAATGAAGAGATAAAGAACTAATAGCTACAAATTTAAATCTAAGGTCAATGACAAACCATTGTCAAGTTAAGAGAATGTTTGAGTAACACAATAAAGACTTCGGGCAAAAAACAAATCAAGCAAGGGCTAATCAGGAATTGTGAAATTCGGACTATAACGCTCACTCAAAGATCCATTGCAATCTCAACACATGATCATTCACTCATGGGTATAGGCTAGGTCATCATAGATTAGTCCTAATCTCCTTTCGATATCAAAGGATTATTTTATGAGATCTCCTTTCGGTCTCAATCATGTAATTCATCAAAACAACCTAATATCTTAACTTAGACCTCTCTTTTAAGCAAACCTCGCACTCAACAATAAAACCCGAAACTTTTTCCCTTTGGTCTCAAATTTAAGAATCAAAGAAAAAATGCGAGTATAATTCTAATTTTCCACTTCACAGATTCTATTTTCAAGTAACCCACAAAGATTGAACGCTAGAATTGAGCTTGCACTCTCAACTCATAAATTCAAACATGAATATTAGATTAAACCCAACTCATAAAGGTTATGCATGGAATCAAATACAAAAGAAATAGGATGAGTAATCAAAGACCAAAATGAATTGCATATTTCTAGCACAAAACCCCAATCTCAATTAGCAATTACATCCCCCAATTCATCCAATACAAAGCAAGGGAAAGAAGATTGGATAAACAATATTAGCATTAGGAACACAATATTGAAACCAAAATATGAATTATGAGCCAATAAAAAAGATAAGGCTGGAAGGGGACAACTAAGAATATAATTAGTGCAAAGGTGGGATCTTTAGGCCAAGTGGACTTCAAGGACAATCAAAGAAATCTTAAGATCATTTCTCCAACCAAACTCAATCAACATCAACATTTCAAGGCTAATCGGGCAAGTTTTAGTTAACACAAGTGAACATAAGGCATTATTCACAAAAACTCACCACATATGGCATGAACACTATTCAAGAAAAATCAATTTCACTTCCTAGTCAAGAAAAAAAGAGTTATATTTCACATCAACACCTAGTAAATTATAGTCACAAAAAGAGTCAAAACATTGTCACAAGTTATCTATTTTCACAAAAAAAATCCAGAGGGGTGCTCATTTCAGTACTCACAAGGCTTTAGTAAATCTATTAGTACCAAACAGGTCACAACTAATATCAAGGCATGGCCAATGCAAACAACACTCAACAAATTGACGATTTTCCCTTAAGAATGACGTCACCCTATCTATCATTGGGCAAATTCAAGCCTTTTCGTTGAGCCTTTTCAATGGTTTCAAAACTCACAAGCTACAGGTACTCAGAATTCCCCTGCTTTAAGGCATACAAGAATGAAACACTTCCATCACAATTTATTTCTACAACACGAAACTAACAACAAGATACTACTATAATACAACCAATATATTATAAAAATGACCAACCCATACAATAAACAAAAATAAAAACATCTAAACAACAATTCAAAATGTCAATCAAAACAAGATAAAACAACCCAAAGGGGAGAACCCCGATTAAAAATGCTACTGTGTCCTCACAACACAACTATGAAACTCAGAAAGAGAATACGAAAGGGCTCCCTGGGTTGCCTCAATTCTCTCTATCGGTATTGGTGGCCTCACAACTATCATCTCCACCATCATCACTCTATGTAGAGGGATCATCTCCATCTTCGTTTGGCCTAGAAGTCACTCATTAACCTTCAAAACTTTCCAAAGGACTTTTACCCATTTCCACATTTGAATAAAGAACTTGTCTCTACTCTTCTCCCACTTCTTTATTTTACTATGTGAGATGCTTAACTCATCATGTGACTTAGTCAAACTGGCGTAGGCCTTATCCAAATGTGCAAGTTGAGCTTTTTGCTTCCTTTGATCTTTCAAGTAGGCATGAAACTCACTTTGGGGAAAATAGGATACCGGCCCAAAAGGTGAATCACCTGATCTCTGCAACAACCTTGTCACTAACTCTTTCAAGATCCACAACTCACTTGTCAAAGACTCAAAAGGGACCACAATCGGAGGTGTAGGAAATCATCCTTCACAATATGTACAGACTTGTCGGAGTCAACCTTCCTCTTCTTGATTTTTACCACCGTGCCTTTACCACACATCCTAAGGGTAAAATGGATTTTTGGGCTCCATCTAAGTGTCACCTGGAAGCACCTCAACCTCAGCACATTTGCATAGCTCCGTGATCAGAGATGGAACAACAAGGGATAAGCTGTCATGCATTTTGAATTCCCAGAACTCATTCATGATCAAATGACCTATATTATATGGGACATCATCAAGTATATATGCCACTATTTGTGCCCGCAACTCCGGAATGTTACTAATATTCCCACTAGGGGAGATGCAGCTGCATATACTTGACATCTATATCCTTGCTTCGATTGTCAAGTCTGAATATAGGATCTCGGCCTTTGTGATGACTCATGGGACATTTCTGCATGGATAGCTTTAAAGCTAGCCAAGAACCTGACTCACAATCCTTGGTCTTGAATGCCTCAATATCATGGTCATGTTGTCCATATATGGTATTGATAATGTCTAGCCCATACTTGACAACCTTGTCACGAATGGTGATCAACCTTGATGTCATGTCAGTCTCTGTGAGGTTGGCATAAAACTCCCTCACCCATTCCTCATTCGGCCTTCAAGGTTCAGCTGCAAAGCATATCCAACCGGATGCTATCAACCTTTGGTAGAAATTTGGAAGTAGTTCCTTAACTTTTTCAAGTGATATGCCTTTCTCCGAAAATAGCTTCTTCTTTATCAAATCACCATAATAGATCTCTTATGCTTCGAGAGAGACAAACTAATGTTGGTCATATTCGACCTCCACTTCCTCCTCAAAACTGAGTTTGTGTGTCATTCTTGACTTTGCAAAAATTTGAAAATCACAATAGTATACAAGTGTGAGAATCATGCGTTAAACAATGCTATTTAATAGGTAGAAGTCAAAGAAAAGAGTTGGAAATCAAATAGGGATCAAAATAGGCCTACTGAATAAAATGCACACTGGCAGAAAATTGCCTCAGGTATCGCAAAAGTGAAGCCATGTTTGCTTAAGCAAACATCACAAAAGCAACCAGAAGTCTGCTTATGCAGAAATTGCAAAAGTGAAGAGGGATCGCTTAAGTGAATATCGCTTTTGCGATGGTGAGTTTGCTTTTGCGAACAATCGCCTCCCTCAACATGAACAACCAAATTTTAATTCAAATTTTATAACAAAAGTTTAACTACCAACAGTGTAAAATCAATAATTAGATCATGAAATGGGTACTCAATACTTCCCCATATTCTAAATCATCCCACACACATGTATTAAACATTTAAAGCAAAGAATTTAGCCAATACATTCATAATTTTAAACACCCCCAAGTTAGAGAAATTCCCACATAATACCCCAACTTTAAATCAAGGCAAATCAAATGACAAACAAAATTTACCAATTTAAGAAAGGAAAAGTGAGGGAGACAAACCATATTGTGTTTGCAAAATGAAGACCAAGAGTTTTAGGAAAATTTGAGATAGTTGAGGGAGAGAACAAGAAGTAGGACCTTTTATTCCCTTTTAAATTCATACCTTCTCTTAAGCGACAATTGGTCGTTTTGCGACCTCTCATGAAAGGACAGGGTTCTCTTAAGTGAGTGCCCCTCGATGGACTCGGGGGCTAGGGGCTATTGGATGATTCACCCAGTCTCTTTCGGCAAGCTTGGGCACCCAAAAAGCTTCCCAAGTCATATTTTGATGGGGTCTTATCCCCAAATTTTATTTCCTCCAAGATTCATGCCTCCAAACCTGTTCAAATTATTTTGAATCAAGCGCACAATTTAACATCACAGGGCAACGTCGAGTATATCACCCTTTGTGTTTCCACTTCGAGGCAATGAACCATCTCCCCAACTTGAGATCATTTTCACTCCAAAGAGTAGTATTTCACCCTATCATTCACTTTGAAGACTTGAATTTCTTACCCAACTTTGAATCATGCTTTCTTTTAGGATCGTTGGGTAAGAGTGAAAGGATCACTTGGCCATGTGAGCATTTAACTTCATAATTCTTGTCCTTCAAGTGAGTGGCCCTCTCACTTTCAAATGATCTAAAGTTTGCATATATGATCTTTTTGGCTTTTTCTTGCAACTTGAGAATCATTTCTTTGATTTTGGTATCTTGGAGTTTTATTGGCTTGGTTTGGTTGCAAATGCCCAAGATTTCGTCCATGTTAAACCTACCCCCTTCTTCTTGAAAATGCCAACTCTATTTTATATTTGTTGAGCTTTTGGGAGGGAATATCACATACCCCTATTCTTGATCTTACATCAATCTCTAAAGTATCAATACCAAACCCAAGTAAGATAATCTCAAAGCATCAATTAAGGTTCAAGTTTTGAAATTTATCGCACAATTGGGACACTAGATGTAGGTGTTTCTCACTATCTTCAAGCATTTGAACCAAGCTCATGAGCTAGATTGACTCAGTACACCCATTTCATCACAATAAGGCCATGGGTCATCAATGTAGGGCTTACAATCCCCAAGCATTTCTTTATCACAAGAAGCCATAGAAACAAAACTAAACAAAAAAAAACAACTATTCATAACTTAGATAGAAACAAGTAAACTAGAAATCCTTAATCAATTCAATATGCCTAATTGTTCCTCGGCAACGGCGCCATTTTTGATAACTCTCAAACTACTCTTCAAAATTAGTCAAAAGAGTAGGCGGTCGTCGTCAATAAAAATATTCAACTAAAAGTCGGGTTCGAATCCTACAGAGAATAATTTGCCGGCGATTAAAGAGATTAATAACTATTAGCTACAAGTTTAAATCTAAGGTCAATGACAAACCATTGTCAAATTAAGATACTGGTTGAGTAACACAAATAAAGACTTTGGGCAAAGAACAAATCAAGCAAGGGCTAATCGGGAATTGGGAATTTAGGTCTCAACACTCACTCAAGGATCCATTGCAATCTCAACACTTGCTCATTCACTCAAGGTTAGGCTAGGTCATCATAGGTAAGTCCTAATCTTCTTTTGGTCTCAAAGGACTATTTCATGGCATTTCATTTCCATCTCAATCATGTAATTCAACAAAACAACCTAATACCTTAACTTAGACCTCTCTTTCAAGAAAGCGTTGCACTCAACAATTAAACACTAAAGTTTCTCCTTTCGGTCTCGAATTTAAGATTCAAACCGAAAATGCGAGTATCAATCTAAGTTTCCACTTCACTAATTCTATTTTCAAGCAACCCAAAAAGATTGGACGCTATAATTGAGTGTGCACTCTCAACTCATAAATTCAAACATGAATATTAGATTGAACCCACCTCATAAATGTTAAGAATGAAATCAAATACAAAAGCAATAGGTTGAGGAATCAAAGACCTAAATGAATTGTATATTTCTTGCACAAAACCCCAATCTCAATTAGCAATTACACCCACAATTCATGCAATACAAAGAAAGGAAAAAAAAAAGATAAACAATATTAGCATTAGAAACACAATCTTCAAATCAGAAGATGATTTATGAGGCAACTTCCCTTAAAAGTCTCATCCCCAAAATTAAGAACAACAAGACGTCTACTCTAAACTAAAAAGATGAGTTTTTCTCGCTGCAATCTTCTCTCCTAGATTTTTGGATGATTTCATTCCTTTGATGATTATCTCCAGCCCCCTTTTGTCTGAATTTGGATCTAATGCTTGAGAATTTCCAATTTCCAATTCTGCCGCTGTCTTGATAAACGGTCTCAGCAAAAGCAGTTGGGAGTTTACAAAAACAAATGTCGCAAAAGAGAACATCTTGTTGCTTAAGTGAACTTTGCCTTTCTTGACCAGTTCATAAAATTGAACCCCGCATCATCGTTTAAGCGACCAGTTCACTTTGGCTGGCTGTTCGCAAAAGCGAATACCAGCTCGCAGGTGCGAGATCTATGACTAAATTTCTGCCAGGTTCTACTCCTTTTTTACTTTTGTGCATCATTTTTCCTCCCTATAACAAAACACATGAAATTAACATAAATCAAAGGGTAATTAGCCTCTTTCTCTACTTGAGTGCCACAAAATCATAAGAAAAGAGCATAGAATTAGTGAAAATCCACCACTCATCAATATTGACCACTCTTTTCGTTCATGTTATTATACCCGTTCTTGTTGTAATTATTATCCTGATTATAGTTTCGTTCACGGTTGTAATTGTTGTAGCTCTGACCTTGATTCTCTTGACCTTGGATCCAATTATACTAATTAGATGCTTGGGAATTAGTCCAGAAACCCTCTGTCTACTCATTCACAAAATTAGCATCTTCTCATATACACACTCATCATGCGACGGTGTTCTATTCTATTAGTTGACTGCATTAACTTTTTCAGCAACCCCACCCAAGTGTTTCAACACCAATCTAACCTTTGTTCTTAACTTTACTACCTCTTGACGCATATCTTCACTCACTTGATCATGAGTGGCTTGTATTGAAAAAGAGCTCTTTGTAGTAGCTGAAGTTATAGTGCTCCATGATTTATTATTCTTTGAAATCTTTTCCATCTTCTTTGTAATATGTTGGAATGAGTTAGTCTCGTATGATACTCCAGCGATAGTATCTAACACTACTTTACCATTGTAATCCAGCCCCCTGTAAAATTATTTCTTTGGTGACTCATGATCGATTTGGTGGTTCGGTACACTTCTCATGAAATCTGTAAATCTGTCACAAGAATCATTAATCGACTCCCCCGGTAGGGCCATGAAGTTATTAAGTTTATCTTTAAGATTCAAATTCTTTGACAACTGGAAGTATTTTCCAAGAACATTTTGTGCATCTCCGTTCATGTGGTAATTGAGTTATATGGAAGCTCAGATAGCCACACGGTAGCATCACCCATCAATGATAATGGAAACACATGTAACCCAATCACATCCATCTCTAAGTCTGGCCTTCCCACACTACTCTTACAAACGTCGATGACTTTATTCAGACGAGCATATGGATCTTCGGATTGCATATCATGAAATAACCCTCTCGATGTGAGCATTTGCATCAGACTGCTAGTAACCACAAATGTATGTCCAGGTGGTAGTGGAGGTACAACTATGACACCCATTGATCCCACATCATTATGATCAACCCTATAATTATCACACACATCGGGTACTTTTTGATCTTTCACTATCGCATGGAATGATCTGGTTGTTATCATTTTAACCCACTCCGATTAAATCATTGTCCAGTCCTAGATTCCGGCCATGTACGACCTTTTTTTTAGAGTTTTGTTTAGTTCTAGATTAAAAAGGGTAAGGGGATTGTCTTGACTCTGTGTACTTGGAATATACTTTGAACAAAATCCGTAGAAAACAAAAACGAAAAAAAATGAAAATCATGAAATAATTGACTAAAGTGTAATACCAAAATAAGTATAATTTAAAAGCCTTATATCCGACAGCGACGCCAAAATTTGATACGCCCGAGTTATACCTCCCTAAAGAAGTATAAGCGGTCGTTTTTCAAATAAAGAACCTAATAGAGGTTAGGGTCGATCCCACAAGGAATGAGGTCTTTACTTGGGCTAATTAACTGTTGATTTTACTTTTAGTCAAATCATTTCCGTAAAAAGAAGAGTTTTGTAACACAAAATATTAATTGATTTAAATTCGGTAACAAGTAACCAAGTAAACATAATCTAACATTTTGTAGAATCAATAGAAGATAAAACTACGGTATATGTGTTCCCCACAAGTTCTTAGCGTAGTAAACCTTATAATAGTAACCTTGTCTAGTGTTTAACATGCAAAGTCGGTAAGTTAGATATATTCTAAGTGATTGGTCGTCCAAATAGGAGATTTTACCATACAACTTGGTCGGTCTACGGGTGTGTGCTTTACTAACCCTTACCTTTGACCCCATATTAACCTTCACAGAGATGGTTCAAGCTATTAGACAACGGATAATCACGCCAAATCTCTATTGTTTAATCTCTTTTCCCATTCGTTACTTTCTTGGTCGGGCAAGTAGGAATAAGGAGGATTCTAATATAGGCCTCCATTAAAAAGCAATAAAAAAAAAGAGATTAACAATACATGCATAAACACTATTAATGAATTACTAATTATTAAGTCTACTTTGTTAATTCCTCATGGTTCCCACAACCCCACTTGTGGATTTAGCTATTCATACTTTGGTAGTCACAATTCATATTAAATTTGTTAAAATAAATCATGAACTTATAATTAGAGTAACCGAAATCTTGAATCTTGAATTAACGAACATAAGCTATAGTATAAACCGATGCTTCAAGAATTAAATGGACAGAGTGTTCACCAAAATAATTCTCAAGGCCAAAAAAAGTATTAAATTGTCTAACTCTCAAAAATGTAAAATAAAACAAATATTTACAGACATCTAATCCTAAATAAAGTCAAAAAAGGAAACACAAGAAAATTAGGCTCAACGGTCAATCCTACAACTTGAACCTATGAATCGTAGGAATTTCTACGGTTAATAGAGACATTCCATCAAACATCATCTTCACTTCTTAACTTCTAGACTTTTCTACAGGTATGTTCAATGACCTATAGAACTTTGTGTGACCCGTCCTGACATTTCATAGTTTCAAGTACTAGGACTCAATTTTATGTTCATTCCTACGACTCAAACCTACGGCTCGTAGAAGTTCCAATGCCTCATAGTCTGGTCTCGTTGTTTTACATTTAGTTCCAATTTTAACTACTTCAGTCCATTTTTCATTCCTACGGCACATTGAAGAATTCATGGCTCGTAGGTTGAATCGTCAAAACTCCAAAAGCTATTCTTTCACCCTTTTCTCTTCCCGACTTGTTAAAAACCTATTTTCCTGCAAACTACAAGCAAAATACCATCAAATCTAATAACAACTACTTAAGACACATGCATAGCTCCAAGTTTAAAGCATAAGTAGTGTAAATCCATGGTACATTACATGCTAACATCATAAATAAGGTGAAACATGCTTAATTTCATCGAAATGTTCAAAAAGAAGGCTAAGACATGAATTCTATCAATTAAACATGAGACATACTAGTAAGCCTCCCCAAAACTACTTAAACACATACTAACCCAAGCTCAATCTAAGGCCGTTAACCCGTATCCTACCTTGAAGTTGATCATGTGAACTTCAAAATCAACTAAATTAGAGCTTTATTCTTCTGAATCACCTTTGATTACTGCCACACTAATAAAAAATTCATTATGATGTCAATACGAATGTTTTAACACCCAATTCACAATAATTTAAGATGAGGCTAAAATGAGTCAAAAAAGACATTGTGGGACCCACATGAGGAATCCTGAAATTGACTCTATAAGTAGGTGCCATTTGGCTCAAGGTGTTCGTGTCTCAAAGATGGGCAAATTTAAGCTCAAAATCGAGCCCAAGTAGCTCATGCACCTAAATGATCAACAATACACCATTGAAGACTAAAATGGAAGAAAGGGAAGGAAACTTATGTGTTCAAATGTGCAATAAAGAGCCTAACAACAGAACCACTGCGTTCCCACAACAACTCCCAACAATAACCATTAGAATCCCACAAGGATTGAGCTTTGGAAAGTCTCAAAATCACATAACACTTAGAGAAAATGAGGGCGAAAATGGATATAAACTACCAGTGATGACTGCTAAATTTGCTAGGCTTTCATTGTCATCCTCCACTAAAGCGGCTCCTTGGCTGCTAAATTGGTGCCTAGTGGTTGGCAATGAAATGAGATGATTTAGATAAGTTTTAAGTGTAAATTTTGTAATTATTGGTCTACTTTACATGTGTGTAGGGTTGTCAATTCCACTGTTGAACATGATTAGTGAAAAAAGACCAACAAGAATGCTAAAGGAAGAAAATAAGGAAAAAAAAAGACATTTATATGTGTTGTATGTCCGCGCACCCAGTAATGCGCATGCGTGAAATACAAGTTAGACATTTTCTCTCCACGCGCTGGTTGCACACTCGGGCTCTCGGCGGTGCTCCTACGCGGTGGGCTTTTGAAGCTGCGACCTCTCTGTGCGCCGGTCGTGCGCTTGGGCTCCTTGCAGCGCGCCCGCGTGGAATGGAGGTGTCAAATCATTAATGTAAGGGTATTTTTGGAATTCCGTAGGGAACCCTATGCTATATGATGTTGGAGCTTGTCCTAGGGCTAGTGGGATCGTGAAAGGAGAAAAAGAAATGCTAAGTTACGAAGAAGAGAAGGGGGAACACAATGTACTCTACTCGAATCCAAAATGGAAGTTGAGATTCAAAGTTTGATTGTTATGTCTTCTTTTTCATCTTTGTTCTTAGTAAACTTATTCTCCTCCATGGAGTAGATTCTTAGATGGTATTTGACAAAACATGTTGTATTGATGAATTTGTTGGAATTTTGACTTTCCTTTTTATGCTTGAACTTTTAATGGGAATTTGAATTAAATTACAACCTTGTTCATCATTTTATTTAATCAAAAGAGGAATATTTTGGTGAATATTGTTGC